>SKCR01019507.1:0-106099 GCA_019454045.1 Zanthoxylum bungeanum | reverse complement strand
GTGTATTAGATTACATAACCGAAAAAAAACTAATTCACCATCTTCCTCTCTCTCTCTCCCATTCGGCCATTGGAGCCATTTTCTTCTCTCTTTTTTCCTTCAATGCTGAGAGCATGTAGAAGCAATAGAAAGATTTGTAGTAAATTTTTCAAGAGTGCTAGCACACCAAATGAGTCTTACAAATGTGATAGGGAAACCCATTCATGAGCATGGAATCCATTCTCATTCTTGGAGCACATAAATGGAGCTTGACCGAATCCAAGGAGCACAAATGATGCCTTGGCCGAACCTAGGAGGAGAAGCTTGAAGAAATTTTTTTTGTGTTCAACGCATCGCAAATCCGATCAAAGTGAGTATTTCCGCAACTTTACTTTGTTGTATTCGCACATTTCATTCGCTTAATTGATCTTGGTTTGACCTAGAAAACCCATTAATAAAATGCATTAATCCATTTTTTGCATATACAGAATACATTTAAAAGATAATGCTATGACATATCATCAACCCCAAAGAAGATTAAACCCTCACATGAAAGAAGTGGTAAAAATATAAATCCTTAAACTTCTTTATGTAGGCATCATCTATCCTATCTCTAATAATAAGTGGGTAAGTCCTACACAAGTTGTACCTAAAAAATCTGGAATTATTGTTGTAAAAATGAGAAAGGAAAATTAATTCCAACTCGAATGCCATCTAAATGGTATGTGTATTGACTATAGAAAACTAAATGACGCCACTAGAAAAGATCATTTTCCTTTATCGTTTCTTAACCAAATTTTGGAAAGAGTAGCAAGATATCCATAACATTATTTTCTTGATGGTTACTCAGGTTATTATCTAATTCCCATTGTCTTAGAAGACCAGGAAAAGACCATATTCATATGTCCCTTTGAAGCATTTGCATTTAGGAAAATGTCTTTTGGACTTTGTAATATACCAGAAACATTCCAACGATGCATGTTAAGCATATTTAGTGACATGGTTGAACATTGTTTAAAAGTCTTTATGGATGAAAAAACTATTTTTGGGAACTCTTTTGATAATTGCTTAAATAATTTGGAAAATATTTTGAAAAGATGTGAAGAAAAAAAGACTTGTTTTAAATTGGGAAAAATACCATTTCATGACTAATTCAAGAATTATTTTGGGTCATGTTGTGTCATTTAAAGGTATTGAGGTTGACAAGGTAAAAACAAATGTAATCTCTAAATTGCCACCATAAAAAATAGTTAGGGTAATCCGTTCTTTCTTAGGATATGCAGGATTTTATAGGAGGTTCATTAAAAACTTTAGTACCATATCTAGACCATTGTGTAACCTCATATTAAAAGATGCAATATTTGAATGGACAGAAGAATGTCAAAAATCATTTGAAAAGATTATCAGTCTTTTGATAACTGCTCCTATCATGTAATCCCCTGATTGGTCTTTGCCTTTTGAACTAATGTGTGATGTTACTGATTATGCAGTTGGTGCGGTATTAGGACAAAGAAAGGAAGGTAAGCCGTATGTAATTTATTACGCAAGAAGAACTTTAAACAATGCACAAATGAATTACACTACCATAGAAAAGGAAATACTTGTTGTAATATTTACATTGGACAAATTTCGATCATATTTAATTGATTCATCAACCATTGTTTATTTTGATTATGCTGCTGCTAGATATTTGATCTCTAAACAGGATGCAAAGCTAAGCTTACTACGGTGGATTTTGATGCTTCAAGAATTCAATTTCACAATCAAGGACAATAAATGAGCAGATAATGTGGTTGTAGAGCATTTATCGAGATTCACAAATTAGTCATCAATTGACACAACTCATATCAATGATGCTTTTTATGATGATTTTTTATTTTCTGTATATACGATCCTTGGTATGCTAATATTGTAAATTTTCTTGCTACATAAAAAACCTCCAAATAGGAGCCAACAAGACAAGAAGAAATTTTTGCCCGAAGTCAAAAGATTCTACTGGGACGATCCATATTTGTTCAAGTATTGCCCATATCAGATTTTTCGACTATGCATACCGGACAATGAGATAAGCAGTATTATTCAGTTTTGTCATTCAGAATTATATGAAGGTCATTTCTCATCTAAGAAAACAGCTGTAAAAATTTTATAGTGTGGATTTTATTAGCCCACCATTTTTAAAGACACCCGTGCTTTTTGTAAAACTTGTGAAAATTTTCAGAAGTTGAAAAGAAACATGATGCCTATAAATCTCATCTTTATCATCAAAATCTTTGATTGTTGGGGGATAGATTTCATGGGTCTATTTCCACCATCATTTGGATTTTTATATATTTTAGTTATAGTCGATTATGTCTCAAAATGGGTTGAGGTGATTCCTTTGTCGAAACAATGGTCACAAAACTGTGATTAATTTTTTTTAAAAAAAAATATTTTAAGTTGATTTGGAATCCCTAGGGCCATTATAAGTGATGGAGGTAAACACTTTTATAACACGCCTTTTGAATCCTTAATGAAAAAGTATGGAGTTACATATAAAGTTTCCACCTTCTATCACCCTCAAACAAATGGTCATGTTGAACTAGCAAATAAGGAAATCAAACAAACTTTGGAAAAAATGGTCAACACAAATCGCAAAGATTGATCTCTTCGACTGAATGATACACTTTGGGTATATCGAAAAGCTTTCAAAATATCTTTGGAATGTTTCCTTATCTTCTAGTTTATGGAAGACTTTGTCATTTGCCTGTAGAACTTGAGCATAAGGCATATTGGGCTATTAAAATATTCAATTCAAACCATAAAAATGCCAGTCATAAACGTAAACTGTAATTAAATGTACATGAAGAGTTAAGGAATGATTCATATGAGAATGTGAAAATTCTTAAAGTTTAAACTAAGGTATTTCATGATAGTCGAATTTCACGAAAAACATTTGAATTTCTTCAAAAAGTTTTGCTTTATAATTCTCGTCTTCATTTATTTCTTGGAAAATTGAAATTCAAATGGAGTGGTCCATTTATTGTGAAGCACAATTGGGGTTATTGACATTGAGAATCCTAGGAATGGTTATGTATTTAAAGTGAATGAACAACGTCCAAAATCATTTTTGGAGTGTTCAAATTTTCAAGAATCTATTTTCCTTTCAAACCCAATGTGTTGTGATTGATTTTCTTTTCTTTTCTTTTGTATTAGTCTAATTTCCAATTTTTTTTTAGTTTTGCAGCATTATTTTTGTCTTTTCCCTTTTTGTCAAAATATTGCATCCCGATTAAAGAGCGGATATCGATACTCCGTGACTCTACGTCGGTTATTTTAGTTTCCTAAAATCACTTATACCCTACAATAAGGGCATGGATGAAACCCTTGCAAAACTCCATAATCATTTTTCTTCTCTCCCTTAAAATGCTCTGCTGAAAATTTAAAAAGCATGCACCGAAAGAATGAGGATTCTTATGATCCATGGTATTCCTAGTGATATTCGTTGGGTAATTGAAGCAAGGATTAGCTTGGCAGGTGAGTCATCTGACTCTTTCATTTCTCACTTGTCCGGTTTAGGTAAAAATACTTATGCTAAGAAACGAAGAGCTAAACAATTAGGTGTTTGTTATAAATTTACTCGTTGGACGTGTAACACTCGTTGACATTCTTTAGGAATGGTGCCTGAAAATCACGAAGATAAAATTTAATTCATTAGAGATGGCTTGAGTAAGGAGTCTTTAGATGATATATCACTGACTCTTGAGACGTATCCTAATGGACATGTTCATCGAGTAATTCACATCTGCATAGATAATTTCAAAAAGAAAGACAACAATACAGTCTCGAGAATCTGATTTTAAAAGAACCGTTTGCCAATTTATAAGAAATTTGGATGGAAAGCATATCCCTGACGCATAGAGGGTGTTCAAGCCATTACTAGACACAAAACCAGAGGAAGATGTGAGCTACAATCAAAACACCAGTTCATATTTTTCAATTTCTTTTCTTGATTTCATTTACTTTAAATTACTTTTTCATTTTTTTTAATTTACTGTTTTGATTTCCTTTACTTTTACCGACAGTATCTAAACTTTTTGACTTTCACGTTCTATTTTACTGTTTATCTGATAATTGTCATTTTCCAGGTACTGGTGCATTTATTACTCACCATTTTTTAGGTTCCATAAATTCAGTTCGTCATTTCTCTCTTCAACACATATAGAAAAGAGAGATAACAAAAAATGGAGAAAACTTCAAGACGATAAGTTACTAATATCTGTGTCTTTTGTAGAACTAGCTCTGGAACTAAATCATAATTTGTTGAAGCGACACAAGAATTGGGTAGAGTTATGGTAGAAATAAACATGCACTTAGTATATGATGGTGGAAAACTTGGATTGATAGAGTGTGTTTCAATTGCCGTGCAAGAAAGTGGCAGTCAAGTTTTGGGGATCATTCCAAACATTTTATAGAGGAAAACCTTATCAGAAAATCAAATGGAAAAGAATGCATTGTCTCAGGTATGTCTGAAACACTTACTAAAGTGATCAATAATGCTGACGCTTTTATTGCCTTACCAGGTGGGCTTGGCATGATGGAAGAAATATTCATAGTTGCGTTATGGGCGAACTTGAACATTCACCAAAAACCCATTGGACTACTTAATGTTGATGGATTTTCCAAGTTTCTTTTTATATTTCTTGAGGATGCCAAAAGAAATGGGTTTATTTCAAAAACGGTAAAAGATATATCCTTATCTGCAAAAAAAGCTGATGATTTAATTGGCCAACTTTTAGCTTATAAACCATAAATCGACCTTATTTGGTAACGATCGTGGCAAGAAGCTAGAGTAGACCTGAATCTTAATCTACAATTTTTATTTTCTTTTAAATAGTCGTAGATTCTGTTAGGATGCGGACGCGAGTGCACATCAGAAAAATAAAAAATTATGATGTCGCTTTCCCTTTACCCAAGACCCATTTATTTTGATTATTCTACAAGTGTAGGCATGTTACTATATATATTCTAAGCATAAAACTCATAAAACATGCAAAGAACATAAACCTAAACATGCTAATTATCATAAGAACTCTAATTAAAATAAAGAAAGAAAAAAGACTTACTTGAACCGTAGACTCCTCCAGTCCTCCCCCCCAATTTACAAGCTTTTCTCGAACTCAGCAAGCTCTTCCATGTTCCAAAGAGCCACCCAAGTGTGTCACCTCCAAAGATGCACACACCAAAGCCAAAACTCAAAAGCAAGACTATGCCTTGAGAGCACGGGTATTTTGCCCTTGGTGCTAGCCTAGGCAAATACCTCAAAACTTTTAACTCGAGGTTCCTCTAGTCAATTAGACTTAAGGATGCTCAAAATCAGTGGCTTACTCTTAAACTTTAGAGTTGCTCACTTTTATAAACCCAAGATATGAAAGGTTTGGTGCAAAAATTTGTGAAGAATTCATTGGGTTTATATAGTGCTCCAAAGACAACAAAATTAATTAAGAATCCGATGTGGGATAAAAGCCAATTTAATCTTAGCCATTGGATCTTAATTTAGTGGTTGAATGAGATTATAAAACCCTAATAAGAGTTTGGACTGAATTGGAATTCAAAACAAATAACAAAAATTTTACTATTCACGAATAATTTTTTTAATATATTTATTCCAATTCCCAAAGTACCCCTATCGTCATTCACCAATCCCAAAGCCACTATGGAACCTCATAAATGATCTGTTCAATAATTAAACACATTGAACCATTTATGAACAATTCCTACATCAATCATATATGCTGTTAAATATATATTGTGCACTGTTAACCATTGATTTCGACTTTGTTGTGTGTGACCTTTTGGGTTCCCCTCAAGTTAGACATGAAATGAGTCGTGATAATTTAATCAAACATAAATTATCCTCCGATCAAATGGTCGTTCAATTTCAATGACCAAGGTTGACATCTAGCAATATGGCAAGGCCCCCAAATGAGAAGGAAAGATATATACCCATTATGTATGCAATTTACATATGATACTGTCCCTCGCCTCACTATATCCCCACCTATTGACCTAGGTACGGAAAGTGTCTACCCATATGGTCAAAAGGTATGATGTTGATAGTGTCATAAATCGTGCTAACCCAAGAATCTTACATGATTCTTCCGCTGTGGCCACAGTCTCATGCACTGATCACACATATCAACCGGCGAACTGGAATACTACTCTTATAAGAAAATATTATCCAAGAGAGTGGCGATTCTCTATTGTATCTTTACAAACTTCATGTGTTTCAATAAATGACCCAATCATAACCTTATGACCGAATCTTTTAAATCGGTGAAGGAGAATGTAAAAGTTATTTGATCCACACATAAGATTGTAAAGACCTCAAGTGTAAGGACTAGTCATATAATCGATACATGAAAGTTCTCACAGACACATATGATAAACACTCCATATGAAAACTTGCGGCAGTCAGTTCAATGACACGAGAACCTCATGCATCCATGTGATACACCAAGCGGATGAATCTCCGCTAGTAGCCTATGAGATCGGCTACCCCACTTAAGGGCGGATCATATCATCATGCCAGTCTCTCGGCTTTATGAACGCCCAGATTATTCACAAAACTATGACTATGAACATTTAAGAGTAATGATTCTCATAAGGCGTGGAGGCCATCGTCTTATTACTCCAAGGGCTTTATTACAGTATTGATGATTCATATAAGTTATGTAAGATACGTATAATAAAGATTTCCGTTTTATTAATTCATGAAAATATTATAAATACATGTACACATAGCCCATCCATAAGTTGGATATAAGGCATATCCCTAACAATCTCCCACTTGCACTATAGCCAACTAGTATGAATCTGGACACCATACTCTCAGGAGTACCTATCATGATTTTATTGAGTCAGCCATTTAGTAAGATAATCTGCAAGATTATCTTCTGTGGGTATTTTCTCTATAATAACTTCTTTTCTCTCAACAATCTCCCTGATAAGATGAAATCGCCTGAGTATATGCTTGGATTTCTAGTGGGACCTTGGTTCCTTTGATTGAGCAATGGCACCCGTGTTGTCACAGTACATCGTGATGTCATTCTTTATAGCGGGAAGCACTTCCAGTTTCGTGAGGAACTTCTTTATCCAGAATGCTTCTTTAGTTGCCTCAGATGCTGCAATATACTCGACTTCAGTGGTAGAGTCCGCTGTAGTTGACTGCTTTGAGATTTTCCAACTGACAGCACTGCCATTCAAAGTAAACAGATATCCTGTTTGCGATCTGCTTTCATCATTATCAGTTTGAAAGCTCGCATCACAGTAACCAATGACTTTCATCTCAGAACAATCTCCGTATGTCAAAAACACTCCCTTAGTTCTTCTTAGATACTTGAGGATTGTTTTGACAGCTGCCCAGTGTTGCTCAGCAGGATTTGCCTGATACCTGCTCGTTATGCTAAGAGCATAAGAGACATCAGATCTTGTACATAGCATGGCGTACATGATCGATCCTATTGCTGAAGCATAAGGGATCCTACTCATATGCTATCTATCTGAAGGAGTATGTGGACATTGCTTCTTAGATAATTTGATTCCATGACAAGTAGGTAAATTACCTCTTTTGGAATCTTCCATTTTGAATCTTTTCAAAACTTTATCTATGTACATAGATTGAGAAAGTCCTAATAACCTCTTGGATCTATCACAGTATATCTTAATGCCGAGGATGTAGGCTGCTTCTCCGAAATCTTTCATGGAGAAATTCTGATATAACCATTGCTTGGTGGCTTGCATCATAGGAATATCATTCCCGATGATTAATATGTCATTGACATATAATACGAGAAAAACAACAGCACTCCCACGACTTTTCCTGTAAACACAAGGCTCGTCTACATTTTTGATGAAGTTAAATTCTTTGATTGTCTCATCAAATCATATATTCCAACTTCTAGAGGCTTGCTTGGGTCCATAAATGGATCGTTTAAGCTTGCATACTTTATTATGATCATCCTTAGATGCAAACCCCTCAGGTTGTGTCATATAGACTTCCTCTACGAGGTTCCAATTAAGGAAAGTTATTTTGACATCCATCTGCCAAATCTCATAATCAAAGTGTGCAGCTAGTGCCAGTAAATTCGAATGAACTTTATCATTGCAACAAGCGAGAAGGTTTCCTCATAGTTAATTTCTTGGATTTTTCTATAACATTTTTCCACCAACCTAGTCTTATAGGTTTGGATGTTGCCTTCTGCATCAGTTTTACGCTTGTAAATCTATTTACAGCCTATGGGCTTTATCCATTCAGGTGCATCTACCAAGTCCCAGACTTGATTCTGATACATAGAGTCTATTTCAGATTTCATGGCTTCAAGCCACTTGACTGAATCAATGTCACACATTGCTTCGTCATAACTGGTGGGATCGTCATTTTCAATGACTTGATCATGTTCCTCATCAATATGGAAACCATATCTTTCAGGCTCATGTCTTTCCCTACCAGACCTTCTTAGTTCATAACCTTGTGGTTGTTCCGTCACTGCCATTTTGAGGGACCTGGGGTTTAGTTCTATGTTAGTTTGTTCATCTCGTACCTCATCAAGGTCAAGTCTACTCCCACTATATTTCTTGAGAAGGAATTCATTCTCTATAAATTTAGCATTTCATGAGACAAATGTTCTTTGTTCATTTGGGACGAACACATATGCTCTTGAGTTCAAGGCATATCCTACAAACTTACATTTCACTTCCATATCATCCAATTTGTTAGTTTGTGTGAGCTTGACATATGCGTCACATCCCCAAACTCTTAGATAACTAAGACTAGGACGTTTCCCAGACCATAACTCATATGGTGTTTGACTAACAGTCTTGGAAGGAACTTGGTTTAGTAGTAGTGTTGCAGTTTCTAAAGCAAGACCCTAAAAAGAAAGAGGTAGATCCGTGTCTGGCATCATTGATCAGACCATATCTAAAAATGTTTGAATTCTCCTTTTTTGAGACCCCATTATGCTGTGGAGTTCCTAGAGGAGTCCACTAGGAAACAATGCCATTTTCTCTCAAGTAATCTTGAAATTCGTTGATTAAGTATTCACCACCGTGGTTAAACCTTAGTGACTTAATACTTTTATTAAGTTGTTTTTCTACTTCAGCTTTGAACTCTTTGAATTTCTCAAAGGCTTCAGATTTATTCCGCATAAGGTACACATACCCATATCGCGAGTGATCATCGATAAAGGTAATGAAGTAGGATAATCCACCTCTAGCTTTGACTGACATTGGTCCGCATACATCAGAGTGTATGAGTTCTAATGTCTCTGCTGCACGATGTCCTTTACCTTTGAAAGGTAATTTGGTCATTTTACCAAGTAAACAAGATTCACAAGTTCCATAAGGTTTATATTTGAAGGGTTCTTGTTTCATTGATATGACCTAAGCGACTGTGCCATAGAAGTGATTCATTGAGATTATTCGAGTTAACGTTATATATATTAGAGGTTGAACATTCTTTATTAGTTTGTAAGGCATAGATATCATTATTCAAAATACCATCTCCATATTTTATTTCATTGAAATAAATAGAACATTCATTACAACTTATTAGGCATTAAAAGCCTTTATTAAATAAAGAAGAAATTGAAATGATGTTCTTTACTAGAGAAGATACATAAACACAATCTTCTAAGTCTAAAACTAAACCATTCAGCAAAACTAATGAATAAGTCCCCGCGCACAATGTAGACAGTTTTGCTCGATTACCCATGCGTAAGTTAACCTCCCTATGATGGAGTAACCTACTGTTTCTCAGGCCCTGCATATTGTTACACAAGTGAGTCCCACAACCGGTGTCAAGCACCCAAGTATAAGGTTCAGAGTTTTTAGAATATAGTTCAATCATATACAACATACCTCAAGCATTGGGCTTCTTGGTCTCTTGGGCTTCCCAAGCTTCCTTGGCTTTCAAAGATCTACAGTCTTTCTTCCAATGACCATTCTTTCCACAAAAGAAACATTTTCCCTTTCCCTTTTTCTTCTCCACCTTACCATTGGGCTTTAGGTGATTTGGAGCCTTGGCCTTGCCCTTATTTTTCTTTGGGCCTCGTGGCTTCAGGTCCGTACCTGTAAGTATGACGGAGTTTTTAAACTCCGGTTTCAAGTCATTCTCTGCTTGCTTTATCAGATTGTGCATTTTGCTAAAGTAGCTTATTTATCAGACAGATGAAACTGCATAATAAAGTTAGAGAATTCTTTTGGTAAGGATTGAAGAATTAGATCCTGACATATCTCATGATCCATGATGAACCCGAGGTTGGCCAATTTTTCAATGAGGCCAATCATCTTAAGCACATGTCCACTAACAGATCATTCCTTATACCTTTTTTAGAATAAGGCACATGACACTTGGAATCTCACGGTATGGATGGAAGTTGGATACAACTCCTTCAAGTGAAAGATGATGGTTTGAGCAACCATTTCTTCGTGAGCTTTCTGAAGTTCGTCCGACATAGAGCCAAGCATTATGCAAACTGCTTGCTCATCATCATCAACGCCTTTCTTCCGAGCATCGAATGTATTTTGGTCAGCATCTTCTGCGGGTTCAGGGGGAATGGTCTTTCAAGAATATAGAAAATCTTTTCTTATCGTAAGGCAATTTTAAGGTTTCTAAACCAGTCATTGTAGTTGTCCCCTTTGAGCTTATGCTCATCAAAGATGGAACGAAGTGATACTCTGTTTGCCATTTGAATGTTTGTGAAATATTTTAACCCACCTGTTAAGAGAGAATGTTAAAATTAGGAATATGTTTTCACTAATGTTTCATAATAACATTGGCTTTTAATATTATGAAGTTTCTCCCACTCAATTATTTTAAAATTTTAAGCAAATCGCATCAACCCCAATATAATGGATTTCTTTTAGGCAAGGATCCCATTATCATCATTTTATAACTCCGACTAGGGCCGGTCATTATAAAAATACGATAATTAGATATATTCCCAACCAATTTATGATATAAATCACAACTCCTTGATCATTGGGTTGGGAAATCAAACATACCATAGCTTATGCTAGTCCTTGTGGACACCCAATCTTTGACACTAAGTTATAAGAGCACGCCTAAGGGTCGCTGCGTCTTATGACTCAGAAAAGTCAAACCATTATCAATAGTACGATTTAGGGACAAATTGGTATTGGTCAGTCTAGTAAAGCCTAGTCATGTCAATATGGTTTAAGACCTTTGGGTGCATCTTTTACAATGGGAGGCAAATTTTTGACTTATATTATTATTGAGGATTTTAGCAAGTTTAAGTGAATAACTGTCAAATGGATTCCTCCATTGAAAATTCCCCAGAGGGAGGGTGGAGCGAACTCTCTTAAATACCCTTACCTCTTAGGCTCTTATCGCCTTGGTGACAGGAATAAATAATAGATCCTCCAAATTAGTCTAACACTTTAAATATGCCTTAAGGTAAGCTTTGAGTAAATGATTATCTAGATGTCTTCACAGCCTTTCCTTTTGGATATAAAAAGGAAGTGAGTGAAGGAAGACACCAAATCATTATCTAACTCTAGTAATACCTTTGATTAAATTAACTTTAGTTCGGAAAGTTTTATTAACGCCTTGGTCCCAACCCACTTGTATTTTTTATAATGTATTTTATTAAAAATAAGTGATTTATATTTATTAGCCTTAAAGGTAATAAATCTCCAAGTTCATCACGGAATAATTACTTAGCTACGGGATAACCAATACACTCTATATTTCTTAGAAAGTCTCTAGATGCTTGCACCCTAAAATATTATGTCAATTCTAATCATACATAGAATCATCAGGCATATGAGTTTTAATATGTTGGAATTATTTTAAGCATTAAATAACTTTGATTAATATTTAATTATGATATTGCATTTTATTTAATTCAAATAAAATTACTATTCACATTTTCTTGCAGACGCGTAAACATTAATTGCAATTTCACAATTCAAATCTTAACCAAATCATGCAACACTTGTGCCTAAAATTACGTTCAGGGTGTTAGCTTTCCAAAGGGCTTTTAAACACCAAATTTAGAGTTCAAATGAGTGAGAACTAATTAAAACTAAAACGGCGCGCTGATACCACTGTTGGGAAGCACCTGCGAGTGTGCAACAGAAAAATAAAAAATTATGATGCTGATTTCCCTTTGCCCAATTCCCATTTGTTTTGATTATTCTACAAGCCTAGGCATGTTACTATATATATTCTAAGCATAAAACTCATAAAACATGCAAATAACATAAACCTAAACATGCTAAATATCATAAAAACTCTAATTAAAATAAAGAAAGAAAAAATACTTACTTGAACCGTAGACTCTTCCAGTCCTCCTTCCAATCTACAAGCTTTTCTTGAACTCAGCAAGCTCTTCCACGTTCCAAAGAGCCACCCAAGTGTGTGGCCACCAAAGATGCACACACCAAAGCCAAAACTCAAAGGCAAGACTACGCCTTGAGTGCATGAGCATTTTGCCCTTGGTGCTAGCCTAGGCAAATATCTCAAAACTTTTAACTCGAGGTTCCTCTAGTCAATTAGACTTAAGGATCCTCAAAATCAGTGGCTTACTCTTAAACTTTAGAGTTTCTCACTTATATAAACCCAAGATATGAAAGGTTTGGTGCAAAAATTTGTGAAGAATTCATTGGGTTTATATAATACTCCAAAGACAACAAAATTAATTAAGAATCCGATGTGGGATAAAAACCAATTTAATCTTAGCCATTGGATCTTAATTTAGTGGTTTAATGAGATTGTAAAACCCTAATAAGAGTTTGGGCCGAATTGGAATTCAAATCAAATAACAAAATTTTTACTATTCACTATTTACTATTCACGTGAATAGTAATTTTTTAAATCTATTTATTCCAATTCCCAAAGTGCTCCTATCTTCATTCACCAATCCCTAAGCCACTATGGAACCTCATAAATGATCTGTTCAATAATTAAACACATTGAACCATTTATGAACAATTCCTACATCAATCATATATGCTGTTAAATATATATTGTGCACTGTTAACCATTGATTTCGACTTTGTTGTGTGTGACCTTTTGGGTTCCCCTCAAGTTGGACATGAAATGAATCGTGATAATTTAATCGAACATAAATTATCCTCCGATCAGATGGTCGTTCAATTTCAATGACCAAGGTTGACATCTAGCAACATGCCAAGGCCCCCAAATGAGAAAGAAAGATATATACCTATTTTGTATACAATTTACATATGATACGGTACCTCGCCTCACTGTATACCCACTTATTGACCTAGGATACGGAAAGTGTCTACCCATATGGTCAAAGGTATGATGTTGATAGTGTCATGAATCATATTCTTCTGCTGTGGCCACAGTCTCAAACACTGATCACACATATCAACCCGCGAGCTGGAATACTACTCTTATAAGAAAATATTATCCGAGAGAGTGGCGATTCTCTGTTGTATCTTTACAAACTTCATGTGTTTCAACAAATGACCTAATCATAACCTTATGACCGGATCTTTTGAACCGGGGAAGGAGAATGTCAAAGTTATTTCATCCATACATAAGATTGTAAAGACCTCAAGTTTAAGGACTAGTAATATAACCGATACATGAAAGTTCTCACAGACAAATGAGATAAACACTCCATATGAAAACTTTCGGGGGTCAGTTCGATGGATACGAGAAACTCATACATCCATGTGATACACCAAGCGGACGGATCTCCACTGGTAGCCTATGAGATCGGCTACCCCACTTAAAGGCGGAACATATCATCATGCTAGTCTCTCCGCTTTGTGAACGTCCAGATTATTCACAAAACTATGACTATGAATATTTAAGAGTAATAATTCTCACAAAGCATGGAAGCCATCGTCTTATTACTCCAAGGGCTTTATTAATGTGTTGATGATTCATATAAGTTATATAAGACACGTATAATAAAGATTGCCATTTTATTAATTAATGAAAATATTACAAATACATGTACACATAGCCCATCCACAAGTTGGGTATAGGGCATATCCCTAACAATTCTTGTAAGGAACCTAGGACACAACTTATCTCCACACTAGTATGATATTGTCCACTTTAGGCCTAAGCCCTCATGTATTTGACCTTGGGCTATACTCAAAAGGCCTCATATCAATGAAGATATATGTCCTTCCTTATATGCCTATGATCTTCCTCATTTCTAACCAATGTGAGACTTTGGGATTTTGTTTACACACCCAACAATCCTCCTCTCGAACAAAGGACCACCGAACCTCCCCTCAAACAATTATCCATCCGTCCACTCTAGCCCAGGCCAACTCCTTTTCACCGTGTTGGGATTAGGACACGTCCATGAAGATCGGAGCACACCACCTATCTAACCGATCACATTCATGGACCACGATCGAGGATCACCACCCTTTTGTTCGATATTACGAGGATTCATCCACATGGC
The DNA here is from genome assembly GCA_019454045.1 of Zanthoxylum bungeanum. Lineage (NCBI taxonomy): Eukaryota > Viridiplantae > Streptophyta > Magnoliopsida > Sapindales > Rutaceae > Zanthoxylum > Zanthoxylum bungeanum. The sequence goes on along the minus strand of SKCR01019507.1, from coordinate 91,667 downwards.
TAACTCGGGGCATGGCTCTAATACCACTTGTAAGGAACCTAGGACAACACTTATCTCCACATTGGTGTGATATTGTCCACTTTGGGCCTAAGTCCTCATGGATTTGCTCTTGGGTCCAAAAGGCCTCATACCAATAAAGATACATGTCCATCCTTATATGCCCATGATCTTCCTCATTTCTAACCAATGTGGGAGTTTAGGACTTTGTTTGCACAGCCAACAGATTCAATTGTCAATTCCACACTAACCAGGTGCTGTCTTCTAAACTCTACTTCTTCATTTTTAAACTTTGGGGATAATATCTCAAATTGGTTGGGGAGATAGGATAATTGACTAGATAGTTTTTGTTTTTATATTTCGTTGCTATGTTTTGTTGGATAATTATGACCCATAGCGTCACTATTTGTAAAAGACATTGTGGTTTTTTTTTTGTACAAATTAACTGTTTGACAATGGAATTTGGATATATAAATGATAAAAGAACTTATGATTAGTTCCGAATTATAAGATATGAGACAATAATAATCCATAAAGGTTTAATCGTTAAATATCTCTAGTCGTAGTATTATCGAGACTAGACATCGATAATTTGGAATAGACTAGTATTGCACTTGTGCGTGTTACGGAAGCGTAACAACATAGTCTAATATATTTAAGTATTGGATACTTATATAAGTATGATAGGAGGTTGTGTTTACCGATAGTACGGAAACAGCTTCGCTCTGGATAGACCCCTCAGAATCCCATTGGTAGTAAGACTATATGTTTATGTGAATCCGAATCTAGGTAGGTTTATTTGGCCTTAAACTGAGAATTGCATCGCTTGTACTTGCGACAATCAATTGACTTTGGTTTTGGTCATCCGGGACTTTAACAGGTTCTATGTACGCTTCTTCTGGGTTTATTGAGAATTGTAGTATATTGGATGTGATTTGAAGACGAAAATATCACTTCAGTCATATGGAGATGATGATCACACATGGATATAGAACTGGTACTCTAATGTGTGACAACCATCAGGATAATATGACAAGGTCATGATTATCCCAATAAAGAGACTAGTTGCTTCTGATCCGATATATGCTTCGTACGAGGCAGACACTATTCCAGCCTCAAGCATAGCATGTGACATCCGATACTGGATCAAAATAAGCAATACTATATATACTACGTCTGAAACATATTATATAGTCCTTTAAGAATATTTCTGGAGAATTGGGTAGGCACAACGCTTTGCTAGAAGCCAACCATGTCTCGTAAATCGGTAAAAATATGGTACGATGTACGCACGTGTTCGGATAGTCCGATGATTGGATTTACTGCCAACATATCCAGGGATCTCATGGGCCTATTCCTGAAGATTCATCGATGAAGTATGATTCGAACATAATTAATCTAGGATTAATTACGAAGAGATTTTATCTGGGATAAAATATTATTAGAAGATAGAGAACGATTAATTTAGAATTAATCGATAAAATAATATATTCGATATATTAAATGAAATTAGATTTCATAACAGAATTAAAATTGGATTTTAATTCAGGGGAACGAATTAATTTAGAATTAATTCGCAAGAGAAGTGAATAATAATTTTCCTAGACATGATTATTTAATTAAATTTGATTTAATTACATCGCAACGGAAATTTTTTTTTTTTTTGTTGGGAAAAGATTACAGTGTATTCCAAAAGATGTGTTATGTACAAAAGTATAAGGGGCATCCCCCAGGAAAGTGTTAAAAAACACATAGAAATGAGCAAAAAGCTCACAAGGCTAAAATACACAGCCCAAAATCAGATTACAAATAGTAATCACAAAACATGAAACAAAATATATGATTTGAAAACTAGCCCGAAAATGTATTTCCTCATGCTTGCGTATTGGAGCATACCAAGCATAAACAAAGTGAAATCCAATGCTCAAGCCCACGACTCAGCCTCCACGGATATCCAGCATCAAGTGCACAAACAGCCACGAAAACTAAATCGAGGTCCCAAGACACACATAACTGGATCAAAAGACCACCCGCTGCTAACGCCAAAAAAACAACCCACAAAAGTGATCAAAACAATCGGCCCAGCCAGAATTCACGCTTACAAAAACTGACCAGCCCAAACACAAATCAACTCTAAACCCATTAGACACGCAACAATTTTGCAGCCCACAATAAATTATCAAATCATCTGCCCACGAAGCAATTTGAGTAGCCCATGAGACACGCAAACCATCCCACTTGCACAGGTGTCGTTCCTTCAAAAGATTTATAATCCAATGAACCAAGCAAGCAAATTGAGGCTTCAAACGATTTCAAAACAGGCCCAAAACAATTTGGCAGGCCCACGTGAGCCCAAGACAAATCATGCATAATGTTGAAACACATTGCAGCATAATCATCCAAGCAGCCCTCAGGCCCAGACATTAGGCCCAATTACGCAAATCAGCCAGCCTACAACTAAATATAAATCCCAGAACTGGAGTGATTTTCAAAAGAACCCACCACAAGCTTTCACCCAGCCGCAAGAAGGTTATAAGATACAACTCATGGAAAGCAAACACTAATTGTCCAGCCTCAATCATAAAGCAAAAAACGGAAAATTGAGATTTTCCCTTAAAATAACCCTTCTATGTTTCTTCACATCTCATGGCTCACTTAAAATAACGGAAAATTCATTAATTCGAAATTAACGAACCCAAGTCCGGGATGTGTTTGCGGGCCCACTTAGATTTTGAATCAATTGGGGCCCACATGTCATATCACAAGTCACATCACTTGTCATTTAACTTACCTTTTTGGTGGTGGAATTTGGTGGGTGGTTGTTAACTTGCAAAACACACAAGGTGAATGGTGTTTGACTTAATACCAAATATTTGGTATATCATTATTTGGTTTTTGAAATAAAAAAAAAAAGTCAACATAACTCATTTCTCTCTCTCACCATTCACGCCCAACTTCATAAATTCTCTCATTTTCTTTTTCTTCACTTTACCGTGAGTTACAAAGGGAAAACTAGAAAATTTATTGCAAATTTTCAAGAGCTAGCACTCATAACGAATCATCTTGTTGGGTTTCTACGATAGTCCCAAGATCATTCAAGTAATGAAATCAATGTGAATACAATAAAGAAGTATGGCAGAATCATACTTACAAAGATCGGATGTGAGATGCGTCGAACAATAAAACTTTATGCTCCTCCTTGGAAGCTCTCGGCCATGTCCAACTTTGTGCTCCATTTGTGTTCTTCAACCTCAATGGAAATGATCTTCAAGCTCCAATCTTTGGAATGGATTCCATGCTCAAGGGTAGGTTTCATTATCACTTTTGTATGCCCTCTAAAGTGTGTGCTAGCACCTTGGAAATTTTGCAACAAAATTCCTTTTGATCTTCCTCTAGTTCTCGGCCAAGCAAGAAATGAGAAGAGAAAATTGGCTCTTGGCCGAATTGGGAGAGAATGAGAAGAAGGCCCATTGGCCGAATGGTGTAGGGAGAAAGTGAATGAAGATTTTTGGTGTATTAAGTATCTAATACAAAAAATGAAAAATCAAATCCCATTTACTAAAAAATGGAACAAGGCTTTAAAGCCTTCAGCCACCTCCATCAACTATTCACATCACTCAATTATTAGTGACTAGATATCAATCACTCAAAGTGACAAGACATCCATCACTTGAATGACTATTGATTTGATGCTTGATGTGACTTGTGGGCCCCACTCGATTCGAAATGTGAGCGGCCTCACAAACACTTCCGGGCTCGGGTTCGCTAATTTCGAATTAACGAATTTTCCATTGCGACGTAATTAAATCAAATTTAATTAAATAATTATGCCTAGCAAAATTACTACTCACGTCGCTAACGAATTAATTCTAAATTAACTCGTTTGCCCGAATTAAAATCTGATTTTAATTCCGCGTTGAAATCCAATTTCGTTTAATATATCGAATATATTATTTTATCGATTAATTCCAAATTAATCGTTCTTTCTCTTTAAATAGTATTTTATCCCAGATAAAATTTCTCCGTAATTAATCCCAGATTAATTTTCTCTCTCATCTAATTAATCCCAGATTAAGTTTCTCTCTCATCTAAGTAATCCCAGATTAATAATGTGCGAGTCATACATCATCGGTGAATCTTCGGGAAGCGACCCATGAGATCCCCGGATATGTTGGTGTTGGAAAATTATGACCAATAGCGTCACTATTTGTACAGATCATGATGTTGTTGTACAAATTAACTATGTGACAAAGGAGATTACACTCTTATCATTTGTGATTAGATCACCTAGATGTATAAATGATGAGAGGTCCTTATGATTTGTTCCTGGATTGAGAATGATATGAGACAATATCAGTCCACGAAGGATAAATCATTAAATATCCATAGTCAGAGTATTATCGAGATTAGACATCGATAAATATGTAAAAAACTAGTATTATACTTTTTGTGGAAAAATCAAGAGTGCTAGCACACTATAAAGTCATGCGAAGGTGATAGGGAAGCCCACCCGTGAGCTTGGAACCACATCACAAAAGCTTGGAGCTTTAATGGAGTTCAAAGCCGAAAATGGAGAATAAAGAAACTGCCCACTTCCGTGAGCTTCCAATGAGGGGAAAAGAATTTTTGTTGTTAGTAGCATCGCTCAACCGATCATTGTAAGTATTCCGCAACTTCGTTGATATGTATTCACACTTTTTTCATACTTGTTTAGTGATCTTGGGACCTTAACGAACACCAACAGTTGGCAGTAAATCCGGTTATCGGACTATCCGAATATGTACATACCTTGTACTACATTTTTACCGATTTACAAGACATGGTTGGCTTCTAGCAAAGCACCGTGCCTACCCAATTCTCCAGAAATATTCTTAAAGGAATATACGATATATGTCAGGCGTAGTATGCGTAGTATTATGTATATTGATCCAGTATCTTGATGTCACGTGCTTGGCCTGAGGCTAGAATTGTGTCTGCCCCATACGAAACACATGTCGAATATTTGGTAACTAGTCTCTATAATCGGATAAACATGACATAGTCATATTATCTCAATAGCTACAGCATAAAAGAGCACCAGTTCCGTATCCTACGTGATCATCATCTCCATATGTCTGAAGTGTTACTTCCATCTTGACATCACACCCAATGCACTACGATTCTCAATATACCTAGGAGAGGCGTACACAGAACCGGTTAAAGCCCTGGACGACCAAAACCAAAGTATATTGATTGTCGTAAGAATTAGCGGTGTAAGTCTCAGGTTAAGACCAAATACACCTACCCTGAAGCGGACTCCCATAGACACACAGACATACTACCAATGTGATTCTGTGGAGTCTATCCATAGTGAAGCTGTTTTTGTACCATCGGTAAAATACAACCTCCTATCACACTTACATAAGTATCCAATACTTAAATAAATGAGAACTATGTCGTTATGCCCTCACAACATGCACAAGTGCAATACTAGTCTATTCCGCATTATCGATGTCTAATCTCGATAATACTATGACTAGAGATTATTTAATGATTAAACCTTTGTGGATTGATACTGTCTCATATCATCTCAATCCGGAACTAATCATGTGGACCTTCTATCACTAATATATCTTGGTAATCCAATTACAAATGATAAAAGATCAATTTCATTTGTCACATAGTTAATTTGTACAACAACACCATGATCTGTACAAATAGTGATGCTATGGGTCATAATTGTCCAACAATCTCCCACTTGGCCTATAGCCAATCACTTAGGTGTCTTACACCTGAACTATGTACGAGTGGATCAAACTTTTGCTGAGAAACAGCTTTCGTCTGCGGATTTATAAGGTTATCATCTGATGTGATTTATACGATCATCATATCGCCACGATGTATGATCCGACGAATCAGATGAAATATTAAAGTATATATCTGGATCGTTGATGAGACCATTAATTCTTTAGCCTGTGCTGTAGCCTAGCTCAGCTGCTAACAGAACTACTCTAATCTAATTAGATTTATTATCGATCCAAAAGTCTTCTATTGCTGCCACAGCTGCTGTAATATTCCACTTTTGTTGTTTTTTCGGTAACAGTATCTTGTTTGGAAGATTTCTAGCTCATTGTTCCGTTATTAAAACTATATAGTACCGTTTTGTGACTTATAGTCGTCTTTGTCAGTTTGGGAACTTGCAGTAGTGAACCCAGTCACTTCAAGTTGTCCTTCTCCATAACTTAAGATAGCATCCTTAGTTCATCCAAGATACTAGAGGATGTCCTTAACATCAATCCAATGACTATCACTTGGATTGGCCTGATTGTGACTCCATATGCTCAAAGCGTATGAGACACCAGATCGCGTACATTTATTTCAATGTACGAGTTCTCGGAGAGTGCCAAAAACTTTTAGATCTATCTCAGTAGATCTTTATTCTTAGAATAAGGTTGTCTCTCCCAAGAATTTTACGGAGAATTTTTCTTGAAAGCCAAGCTTTCACCGATTATAATATGGGAATGTTATTTCCAAGAAATGATATATTATCATTATATTGGACAATCATTGTCAGTGCGCTCCCACTAAACTCCTTATATACACAAGAATCATATTTGTTTTGAATTAAATCATATACTATTATGATTTCATCAAAACATTTGTTCCAAGAACATAATGCTTGCTCCAATCTATAAATGGATCGAATTTAACTTGCAAACCTTGTTTGCTTGTTTTGGTACGATAAAACCGTTAGGATGTTGTAAACATCCTCCAAAAGGTTTCCGTTAAGGAAAACGATCTTGACGTTTTACTACCATATTTCATAAATGAAACATGCAGCATTAGCAAGTGTTATCCAAATGGATTTAACCATGGCAGCATGTAAAAGGTTTCATCATGATCAACACTATGTTGATGACGATACCTTTTATGTACAAGCCTAGCTTAGTACGTTGGTATGTTGCCATCCATGTATGTCTTCCTTGAAGACTTATATAGTACCAATAGGCACAATGCCTTTCGGTAAATCAACTAGTGTCCAAACATAGTTGGTATATATGGAATCCATTTCGGATATCATGACACTTTTCCATAATAGGTAGTCGATATCTTGTATCACTTCCTTATATGTAGTCAGGTTTCTCAATAAGATTGACATCTTTATGAGATGAGATCAGAAACCCATACCTCCCAGGTTATCTTCTGACTCTCTCCAATCTACGCTGTTCTTGTGTATTCGAAGATTATGGTTACAGTTTCATCCCTGATGAACTGTTTGTGTTCCATTAAAGAATCAGTGCCAGGAACAGTATTACTGTGATTTTCATCGAGTTTTACTTTTTCCTCTCACTTCCCACTGCATATAGGTATTCCTCTTAGGAAAACCACATGGAGAGCAACAATTAAATTGTTCTCTTGTGAGTTGTATAACTACTATACTTTGGTTTCCTTAGGACAACCAATTACAGATAAGCACTTTTCCAATTTGGGTTTTAATTTGGTATCATCAAAATGTATGCCTCGCATTCCCAAATATTCAGGAATGAGAAACCCGATTTCTTTCCAGTTCATATCTAATATGAATTCTGTCTAACAGATTTTCATGGAACCTTATTCAAAATAAGTATTTCACTGTTTAATGCTTATCCCTTTGAAGGAAAATGGTAGCTCAGAGTGACTCATGATTAACCTTATCATGTCCAACAAAATTTTGCTTTTCTGTTCGGACACACCATCAGGATTGAGGTGTTTCGGGAAGAGTCCACTATGTAAGAATACTATACTCTTTCATTTAGTCAAGAATCTTATTGCTTAATTATTTTCCACCACGGTCTAACCGTGACGATTTAATACTTTAGCCGATCTGTCTAACTACTTCGTGCGAAACTCTTTAAATAACTCAAAAGTTTCCGATTTATGTTTCATAAGACACATAACCATAACGCGATGCCACATCCATAAAGGTTACGAAGTAGCACTATTCACCTCTAGCCTAGGTAGATATGTGTTGTTGGTGATTATCTAGGTCCCAAGATCATTAAACAAGCATGATAAAGTGTTGAATACATCTCAAAGGAGTTGCGGAATATTCACGATTGAGTCTTCGTTTTGAGCTCCGAATCTTCATCGAACGATTCCCGGCTCAAGGGTAAGTGTCCCTAACACCTTCGTATACTCTCGGTGTGCTAGCACTCAAGATTTTGCTTCAAAAATCAGATTTTCCCAGCCCTCATTCACGCCATTTTGGGCAGTGGAGTGAGCAGAAAGGGAAAATTAGCCTTGGGCGTGAGCATAGGTGAGAAGAAAGAGGAGAATATGTTGTGTTAGTTGGTTAAAAGGTATATCCAATACACCTTTATATATTTTCAAAAATAATTAAAAGGATTTACCAAATAAAATATCAAAAAGTCAAATGGTAAATGCTTTCCAACAACTATCACTATTCCAACAACTCACATCACTCAAAGTGTCAAGTTGCTTTCAATCAATCATCACATCAATCAATCAAATGTCACATCACTCAAAGTGACGTTTGATTTGACGTTTGATGTGACGAATGATTTGACGCTTGATGTGACTTGTGTGCCGCACTCGAATTCGAAATACGAATGCGCTCGTAATCACACTCGGGCTCGGGTTCGTTAATTCCAAATTAACGATTTATCCGTTGCGTCGTAATTAAATGATTACGCCTAGCGAATTCACTATTCAAGTCGCTAACGAATTAATTCTAAATTAATTCGTTCGCCCGAATTAAAATCCAATTTTAATTCCGCGTCGAAATCTAATTTCGTTTAATATATAATATATTAATTTACCGATTAATTCCAAATTAATCGTTATCTCTCTTTTATTGATATTTTATCCTAGATAAATTATATCCGAAATTAATCCTAGATTAATTTTCTCTCTCATCGATTATCCAATCCCAGATTAATTAAAGTGCGAGTCATACTTCATCGATGTTGTATCATGGGACGCGACCCAAGAGATCCCCGGATATGTTGGCAGTAAATCGGGTCGTCGGACTATCCGAACACGTACGTACCAAGTACTACGTTTTACCGATTCACAAGACAAGGTTGGCTTCTAGCAAAGCGCCATGCCTACCCAATTCTCCGGAAATATTCTTACAGGAATATGTGATCTATATCAAGCGTAGTATACCGTAGTATTGCGTATTTCGATCCAGTATCGGACTGTCACGTGCTAGGCCTGGGGCTGGAGTTGTGTCTGCCCCGTACGAAGCACATGTCGGATGTCTGGTAACTAGTCTCTATAATCGGATATACATGACCTAGTCATAATATCCCGATGGCCGCGCAGCACTTAAGAGTACTAATACCGTATCCTACGTGACATCATCTCCACTATGACTGGAGTGATACTTCCGTCTTGACATCACACCCAATACTCTACGATTCTCAATATACCTAGTATCGGCGTACACAGAACCGGTTAAAGCCCTAGACGACCTCAACCAAAGTATATTGATTGTCGTAAGCATTAGCGGTGCAAGTCTCAGGTTAAGACCAAATACACCTACCCTGATGTCGGACTCCCATAGACACATAGTCAAACTACCAATGGGATTCCGATGGGGTCTATCCAGAGCGAAGCTGTTTCCCGTACCGTCGGTGAAACACAACCTCCTACCGCACTTGCATAAGTATCCAATACTTAAGTATATGAGAACTACGCCGTTGTGCCCTCACAACGCGCACAAGTACGATACTAGTCTTTTACGTATTTATCGATGTCCAATCTCGATAATACTCTGACTAGGGATATTTAATGATTTATCCTTCGTTGATTGATACTGTCTCATATCATTCTCAATCAAGGAACAAATCATAAGGACCTCTCATCATTTATACATCTAAGGTGATCTAATCACAAATGATAAGAGTGCAATTTCCTTTGTCACATAGTTAATTTGTACAACAACACAATGATCTGTACAAATAGTGACGCTATGGGTCATAACTGTCCAACAATCTCCCACTTGGCCTATAGCCAGTCACTCAAGTGTTTAACACCCGAACTATGTACGGTTGCTCAAATTGCTGAGAAAAGGTTTCGTCAGCGGATTTTCATGATTATCGTCTAATGCGATTTATACGATCATCACATCGCCACGATGTATGATCCGAACGAATCAGATGAATAGTCGAAGTATATATCTGGATCGTTGATGAGACCATTAATTCTTTAGCCTGTGCTGACGCCTAGCTCAGCTGCTAACAGAAATATATCTAATCTAATTAGATTTATTATTGACCCAGATTGCTTCAATTGCTGCCTCAGCTGCTGCAATTTATCCGCATTTGTTGTTTATTCGGTAACAGTATCTTGCTTGGAAGATTTCCAGCTCACTGTACCGTTATTCAAACTGTATAGTACCGTTTGCGACTTTCAGTCGTTTTATCGGTTTGGAAACTTGCAGTAGTGATCCCAGTCACTTCAAGTTCTCCTTCTCCACAGATTAAGACAGCATCCTTAGATCTCTAAGATTCTAACGGATGTTCTTAACATCAATCCAGTGACCATCATCCGGATTGGCCTGATTGTGAATCCATATGCTCAAAGCGTATGAGACACCAGGTCATGTACATTTTTCAATGTACAAGTTCTCGCAGAGTTTTAACAACTTAATCTATCTCAGTAGATCTTTATTCCTAGAATAAAGGTTGTTACTCCCAAGAATTCTACGGAGAATTTTCTCGAAAGCCAAGCTTTCGCCGATTGTTTTATATGGGAATTTCATTTCCAAGAAATGAATATGTTATCATTATTTTATTAAAGGACATTCTTGTCAGTGCGCTCCCACTAACCTTCTTATATACACAAGAATCATTTTCGTTTTGAATTAAATCATACACCATTATGATTACATCAAAACGTTAATTCCAAGAACCTAATGCTTGCTTCAATCCAAACGGATCGAATAACCTGCAAACCTTGTTTACTGGTTTTAGTACGACAAAATCGTCAGGATGTTATAAACATCCTCCAAAGGGTTTCCGTTTAAGGAAAGCGATTTTGATCTTTAACTGACACATTTCATAAATGAAACGTGCAGCTAGCAGCATTCTGAGATTTTCCAAATGGATTTGCGTGGCAACAGGTAAAAGGTTGAACCGTAATCAACACAATGTTGATAACGATACCTTTCCGCTACAAGCCTAGCTTAGTACGTTGGTATGTTGCCATCCATGTATGTCTTCCTTGAAGACTTATGCAGTACCTATAGGCACAATGCCTTATGGTACATCAACTAGTGTCCAAACATAGTTGTTATACATGGAATCCATTTTGGACTCATGGCACTTTGCCATAACGGAAGTCGATACCTTGTATCACCCCTTCTTACGTAGTCGGTTGGTATACCTCAACAAGATTGACATCTTTATGAGGTGAGATCAGAAACCCATACCCCAGGTTGTTTTCTGATTCTCTCCGATCTACGCGTTTCTTGTGTATACGAAGATTAATGGTATAGTTTCATCCTTGATGAACTATTTTTGTTCCATTAAGGACTTCATGCCAGAAACAGTATTACTCCGATTTTCATCGAGTTATACCGTCCTCCCACTGACCACTGCATATCGGTAATCCTCTAAGGAAGACCGCATGGCGAGCAACAATTACAATTGTTCTCTAGTGAGATGTATAAGTACTATACTTATGGTTTTCCCTAGGATAACCTATATTTGGCACTTATCCGATTTGGGTTCTGTTTGGTATCATCCAAACGTAAGCCTAGCATACCCAAATCTAAAGGAGTGTGAAACCCAGTTTCTTTCCCGTTCATATCTAATATGAAGTCTGTCAAACAGAATTTACATGGAACCTTATTCAAAATAAGTTTTGCACTGTTATGCTTATCTTTGAAGGAAAAGGTAGCTCAGAGCGACTCATGATTAACCTTATCATGTCCAACAAAATTCGGTTTCTCCGTACGGACACACCGTCAAACTGACGTGTTCCAGGAGGAGTCCTTATTTGAAAAAATACTATACTCTTTCAAATATATATATGAAACTTATTGCTTAAGTATTTTCCATTTACGGTCTTACCGTGACGGTTTAATACTTTAGCCGATCTGTTTGTCTATTTCGTGTCGAAACTCTAAAAGTTTCCGATTTGTGTTCTTTAAAAGAAACACATAACCATAACGTGATGCCACATCCGTTAAGGTCACGAAACATTCATATCCACATCTAGCCTAGCTAGATATGGGCCCACTTACTTCACTATGAATAGGGCTATCAGATCGGTGGCACTTGCACTTTTACCAAGTAAATAGTGTTTTAGGTACCTTACCTAATAAACTAGATTCGTAGACTTTATTTGATTAGTCAAATCAGTCCTAGTACCCACTCTTCAAAAGTGTGGATATACGACTCTTGTTTAATTGTGTCCCAGACAACAATGCCACAATTAGTTTCATCTGATCAGATCAGTATGAGCTATTAGTTTGTCATATTATATGTTCGAGATTTTATTTATATTCAAAATATAAATACTGTTATTCACATCTAATGTGTTTATCTCAATATCATCTTTATATAATAAAACACTTTAGTGTTCTAGAATATAAAGGTTTATCCAAATGGATTAAACACTGATATAGAGATAATGTTTCTAGTCAAACTAGTTACATTATAACAGTTTCCTAATTTAGGTACACACCGAAGGTAGTTCCTAAACTTAGGTATCTATGGTCGAAACAGCGACTTTCGTCCCGTTTCCGATTCGCAGATTAACATCAGCTTGAAGTCAGTATCCTGCTCACAGCAGATTCTGAACATCAATACATATATTTTTTGTACCATACTAAGTATTTTAAAATCCAATTTTAATACTAGTAATGGTCATAATATTGACAAACATTCTTAAAGTCAGAGCCATGCCCTTTCTTTAATTCCTTCGTGTCTGCCATATCCAAACGACAGCCACTTCGGGATATGTCCTTTATCTTCCCAGAAGATAATAATGATTTGCCTTTACCCTTTCTCAATATTTCAGAAGTCTTTGGCCAAGCCTTGGATTTCTAGAATATTGACGTAAAGTGCGCCTTGCGCTACTTAACTAATTGCAAAGTTTGACTTTGTCTCTTGAGATTAGTCATTAATTCTCCAAGAATTATTAATTGCAAATTTAATACTTCTTAAATCTAAACATAGATTTATTACAAGTATATTGAATTAAGCACTATAAGTCATCATCACATAAATCTTCCAAAGATTATGTTCTACTAATTGCTCAATTCCGGGTTTAGGCATAATAGGTTATTTTATCAAATAAAGTAACTTATTATTTATTTCCAGGACCATCCTGAAATTTCATTCCCAATTAGAAAATTAAACCATTTAAATATTGTAATCCAAGATTATATTTAAATGTCCAATTTTCAATATTTCTTGATTTTAATAGTCCAACTATTTAATCAATTATTTCAGGTACTATTTATTATAATGATTACAATAATCCAATTATTCAATCAACTATAATATTAATTCAATTATATTGATTACTATAATCCAATTATAAAATCAACTATTTATTGAATTTATTTGAATATAGTCAAACTATATTAATTAAAACAACATTAAATATTAGTCCAACTAATACTTTTAATTATTTGACGAGTGATATTTGTTTGAGCGCGTATGGCGAGTAATTGAACGAATATTGCAAATTCAATTCTTGCCTCCCACTATTTTTCGGCGAGCCTCTAACCCTCTGTCGAGTACTCGGAAAACCGTGTTTCCTAGTGGGCTAGGATCCCGTTAAATGTCACACAATCTTGACTTTGGCCAACAAATTGTATGATAATTAACTAGGTAGATATCTAAGATCAATTGGATCCAATCCAATTCCTAGGTCCGGTAGGTGGACATCCAAGTCCGAAACATATATCGCATATATGCCTATATATCTAATATGTACCCTAACCGTTTTCCTCTGAATCAACTAGGCCTTGGCTTTGGCACAACAAACCTAATGATCCCAGTCAAGCGCGACCCATTGACCATGGAAAGCTTCGTAATCAATGTCGAGTGACAAGAAGCGGTCTTGACTTTGGCCAACAAACCACAACTTGGACAAGACACCGATATGGAACAAAACTCTCGTGATTCAAACACATCTTCGACGGACAAAGGGCTTGACTTTGGCCAACAACCCAATGCCAATCTCGGATCTTGAGTAAGAAACACTCAATGGAAGGAAAAACGCATGATATTGAGCGAGGGTTTTTCGCGTGCAAATTGGCTACCAATTTATTATCTTTGTTAAGGTCTCATCATCATACACCCTTAAACATGCATTCTAAATACATAATAAAGCGCATATGAAAATAAATAATAATGATATGCGGATGGATACTTAACACATTGATCCTAGATCAAATCTCTCCCTTTCTCTCTCAAGCTAGCACTTGTATTACTTCTACCCGTTACACTACACTTCTAAAGAAACCTCATTTACATTGAGGGGAATAGGTGAGAAGAGAATACAAAGAGAATAGAGGTGAAAAGGCTGGACACGCAGGTCCAATTTAATAAATCAAATTTATTACAACAATTTCCAAAATTGCCCTTACCCGACTAATATCCATCCGATATACATTATTCATTCATCACAACCATGTATTCACACAAAGCATGTTATCAATCAATCTAATCAAATTAATTAATCTGATAATTAGTGATCATCCAATGTTCAAACAACGATTTGATTTTGTGCGAGTCAAACTCGTTTTGCGAATAAGTACTCAAAGTACAATTCTCGAATTAAATTAAACTACGTCATTAAATCCAATTTAATATGCATTCAATTCTAATTCGTTATTTAATTCCAAATTAAATATCACACTTTAATAATAAACCTTTTACGACTTAAATTCCAAATTTAATCGTAACGCGTCTCAAAGACCGATTAACGTCCAACGTCAATTCAATTAAAGTCTAATGGGCTTTTAATTGATTTCTTAAGGCATGGACTTTTGGTCAACTCGGGTCAAACCGAATAACCAAAATCCAATCCGGGATTGACCCCATAAGCCCATAAATCAATCTCAGCTCATTAGGCCCAATCAAACTTTAAAGGTTCATTAAGTCGCAGTTGGGCTTAACGGAAGTGGTTTTGGGCCCAATTGGATCCAATCCATTTGGCTTAAACCAACTTTGTACAACAAAGACCAATAAGCCCATTTACAACTTTAAAAAGCCCAAATCCAATTTAAGGCCTAATTAATTAAATTCATAAAATCCAATTTCATAATATAATTAACCTAAAGTGCAAATCATGATTAATCACCTAGATCGATATTTTCGAAACATCAAATTAGCCCAATTAATCATGCTTAACATCATCATCACATGTCCAACACATTAATGAAAAATCAAACCCATTTACATGCTTCTATGTCTCGGCCAAGGAAGGTAATTTTGTCCGATTTGAATTCAATCCGATAATTACACAATCGACAACGAATTAACTTCCCGAATGATTTCATACACATCTAATGTTCATAAAATCAAAATTCCAAGACTTTAAAGGGCATTATCCAATTCGGCCAAAGTATGGAATTTAGGGTTTTTGTTCAATTTAAAATTAAATCCAATTCAATCTCAAATTAACATCATCCAAGATGATTCATAATTCATCCAACAAACAAATCAAAAATTCCATGGATTCCAAATCACTAAACATTCGGCCAACATAATAAATTTGGGGAAAAATTCCAAATGAATTTTCAACAAATTGATCCAACCAATATGCAATTAAACATGTTATAAGCATACTCAAACAATCAATTCATTCAAATCATGCTCAAAACAAATTTACCCAAATTTTAAACCCTAAAATTTCATGCTTGCACCTAGGCTCATGATGCCATTGTTGGTGATTATCTAGGTCCCAAGATCATTAAACAAGCATGATAAAGTGTTGAATACATCTCAAAGGAGTTGCGGAATACTCACATCGATCGGTTGAGACGATTGAAGACAAACAAAAACGATTTTGGATCTATCAAAGTGGCGCCAATGACTGCAGTTCACAGCCCACTGTTTTCAGTTTTGAGTCTTCGTTTTGAGCTCCGAATCTTCATCGAACGATTCCCGGCTCAAGGGTAAGTGTCCCTAACACCTTCGTATAACTCTCGGTGTGCTAGCACTCAAGATTTTTGCTTCAAAAATCAGATTATCCCAGCCCTCATTCACGCCATTTTGGGCAGTGAGCAGAAAGGGAAAATAGCCCCTTGGGCGTGAGCATAAGGAGAAGAAAGAGAGATGAATATGTTTGTGTTGGTTGGTAAAAGGTATATCAAATACACCTTTTATATTTTCAAAAATAATTAAAAGGATTTACCAAATAAAATATCAAAAAGTCAAATGGTAAATGCTTTCCAACAACTATCACTATTCCAACAACTCACATCACTCAAAGTGTCAAGTTGCTTTCAATCAATCAATCACATCAATCAATCAAATGTCACATCACTCAAAGTGACGTTTGATGTGACGAATGATTTGACGCTTGATGTGACTTGTGTGCCGCATTCGAATTCGAAATACGAATGCGCTCGCAATCACACTCGGGCTCGGGTTCGTTAATTCCAAATTAACGATTTATCCGTTGCGTCGTAATTAAATGATTACGCCTAGCGAATTCACTATTCACGTCGCTAACGAATTAATTCTAAATTAATTCGTTCGCCCGAATTAAAATCCAATTTTAATTCCGCGTCGAAATCTAATTTCGTTTAATATATCAAATATATTAATTTACCGATTAATTCCAAATTAATCGTTATCTCTCTTTTATTGATATTTTATCCTAGATAAATTATATCCGAAATTAATCCTAGATTAATTTTCTCTCTTATCGAATTAATCCCAGATTAATTAAAGTGCGAGTCATACTTCATCGGTGTATCATTGGGACGCGACCCAAGAGATCCCCGGATATGTTGGCAGTAAATCGGGTCGTCGGACTATCCGAACACGTACGTACCAAGTACTACGTTTTACCGATTCACAAGACAAGGTTGGCTTCTAGCAAAGCGCCATGCCTACCCAATTCTCCGGAAATATTCTTACAGGAATATGTGATCTATATCAAGCGTAGTATACCGTAGTATTGCGTATTTCGATCCAGTATCAGACTGTCACGTGCTAGGCCTGGGGCTGGAGTTGTGTCTGCCCCGTACGAAGCACATGTCGGATGTCTGGTAACTAGTCTCTATAATCGGATATACATGACCTAGTCATAATATCCCGATGGCCGCGCAGCACTTAAGAGTACTAATACCGTATCCTACGTGACATCATCTCCACTATGACTGGAGTGATACTTCCGTCTTGACATCACACCCAATACTCTACGATTCTCAATATACCTAGTATCGGCGTACACAGAACCGGTTAAAGCCCTAGACGACCTCAACCAAAGTATATTGATTGTCGTAAGCATTAGCGGTGCAAGTCTCAGGTTAAGACCAAATACACCTACCCTGATGTCGGACTCCCATAGACACATAGTCAAACTACCAATGGGATTCCGAGGGGGTCTATCCAGAGCGAAGCTGTTTCCCGTACCGTCGGTGAAACACAACCTCCTACCGCACTTGCATAAGTATCCAATACTTAAGTATATGAGAACTACGCCGTTGTGCCCTCACAACGCGCACAAGTACGATACTAGTCTTTTACGTATTTATCGATGTCCAATCTCGATAATACTCTGACTAGGGATATTTAATGATTTATCCTTCGTTGATTGATACTGTCTCATATCATTCTCAATCAAGGAACAAATCATAAGGACCTCTCATCATTTATATATCTAAGGTGATCTAATCACAAATGATAAGAGTGCAATTTCCTTTGTCACATAGTTAATTTGTACAACAACACAATGATCTGTACAAATAGTGACGCTATGGGTCATAACTGTCCAACAATATGGGCCTAATTACGTCACTATGAACGAGGGCTAATAGATCGGTGACACATACACTTTTACCAAGTAAAAGGTATTTTAGGCACTTTACCTAATAAACTAGATTCGTAGACATCATTTGAATAGAATAAAATCCGTCTTAGTACCCACTCTTCAAAAGTGTGGATATACGAGTCTTGTTAATGTGTCCCAGACAACATTGCCACAAATAAGTCTTATCTAATCAAATCAGTTTGAGCTACTTGTTTGTCATGTTATATGTTTGAGATTTATTTATAATCAAAATATAAATAATGTTATTCACATCTAATGTGTTTATCTCAATATCATCTTTATAAAATAAAACACTTTAGTATTCTAGAATATAAAGGTATACTCTCAACGAGTAATACTCGATATAGAGATAATGTTTCTAGTCAAACTAGTTACATTTAACAGTTTCCTAATTTAAGTACACACCTGAATCGCAGTTCCTAAACTTAGGTTTCTATGGTTAAAACAGCGACTATCGTCCATTTTTCGATTCGCAGATAAATCTCATCTGAAGTCAGTATCCTGCTAATAAGCAGATTCTACCAATCAGTACATATTTATATACCACACTTAGTATCTAAAATCCAATTTTAATAATAGTAGTGCACATGTTTATGACAAACATGGTTGAAGCCGGAGCCTTGCCCCTCTTCACTTCCTTCATGTCTGCCTTGTCCATACTGCAGTCACGCTTCAATGATCCCGTTTGCCACAGTTTAGGCAGATATGATGGGATATGTCCTTTGTCCTTATAGAAGACTGTGATGATTTTACCTTTGCCCTTATCCACATACCCTGAAGCCTTCGGCCCAGCCTTGGCATTTTGGGATGTCAAAGTAAGATGCGCCTTGCGCTTCTTGCCCTTTTGCAAACTTTGGCTTTGTCTCATTGAGCATAGCCATTAACTCTCCAAGAGTTTTCTATTGCAATTAATGCTTCTAAGATCTAAGTATAGACCTATGAAGATCCTTTAATTTCAACATCATGGTTTAAAGATCTAATCCTCAGTTATGATGACGAAATTAAGGAGTCATTATGGCAAGGATAACGGATTAAGCACTAAAGTTATCATCACATGAATCTTCCAAAGATCATGCTATAATATTTGCTTAACTCCGGGTTTAGGCCTGAGATGTCATTTTATCAAATAAAATAACTTCTTCGTTTCAGGACTATCCTGAGGTTTTATTCCCAATCTGAAAATTAAACCATTTTAAATACATTTTCTCCCATGATTTTGTTCTAAATGTTAATATTTCAGTTTATCTTGATTTTTATAGTCTAACTATCCAATCATTGATTTTAATACTATTTAATATAATGATTACTATAGTCTAACTATATAATCAACTATAATTAAATTAATTAAATTCAATTATATTGATTACTATAATCCAATTATAAAATCAACTATAATTAAATTAGTTTGAATACAGTCCAACTGTTTAATTAAACCAATGATTAAATATTAGTCCAACTAATATGTTTATTTATTGACGAATAATAAAATGAGCGCGTATGGCAAGTATCTAAATGAAATTTCAAATTTAATACTTGCCTCCCACTATTTTTCGGCGAACCTCTAACCCTCTGTTGAGTACTCGGAAACCTTTTTTCCTAGTGGGCTAGGATCCCGTTAAATAACACACAATCTTGACTTTGGCCAACAAATTGAATGATACTTAACTAGGTAGATCTCTAAGATTAATTGGATCCAATCCAATTCCTAGATCTAGTAAGTGGACATCCAAGTCCGAAACATATATCCTATATATGCCAATATATACAATATATTGCCTAACCTTTTTCCTCTGAATCAATTAAGCCTTGGCTTTGGCACAACAAACTTAATGATCCCATTTAAGCAGAACCCATTGACTATGGAAAGCTTCGTAATCGATGTCAATGGACAAGAAGTGATCTTGACTTTGGCCAACAAATCACAACTTGGACAAGACACCGATATGGAACAAAGCCTTCATGATTCAAACACATCCGTGATTTACAAAGGTCTTGACTTTGGCCAACAAACCAATGCCAACCTTGGATCTTGAGTAAGAATCACTCAATGGGAGGAAAAACGCTTAATATGTTGTGAGGGTTTTTCGCGTAATTGGCAACCAATTGATTATCTTTGATTAGGTCTCATCATCATACACCCTTAAACATGCATTCTAAAAGCATAATAAGACACGTAAATAAATTAATAATGATATGCGGATGGATACTTAACACATTTTTGTTCCTATAAGAAATCTATCCCTTTCCTCTCTCCCACTAGCATAACTTCTACCCAATTACATAACACTTCTAAAGAAACCTCATTTACATTGAGGGAAATAGGTGAGAAGAGAAATACAAAGAGTTAAGAGAGATAAGGCTGGACACGCAGGTCCAATTTAAATAAATTCTAAATTTATTACAATAATTTCCAAAATTGCCCTCACCCATCTAATATACATCCGGTATATATTATTCATACATCGCATCCATGTATTCACATAAAGCATGTTATCAATCAATCTAATCCAATTAATTAATCTGAAATTAATGACCATCCAATGTTCAAACAACGATTTGATTTGCGGGAGTCCAACTCATTTTAAGAATAAGTACTCAAAGTACGGATTCTTGAATTATATCGAATTACAACATTAAATCCAATTTAATTCGTATTCAATACTAATTATTTATTTAATTCTAAATTAAATAACTACACTTTATTAATGAGCCTTTATGACTTAGATTCTAAATCTAGTCTTAATGGGTCTCAAAGCCGATAACATCCAATGTTGTTTAATTAAAGGCCAATGGGCTTTCAATTAATTTCATAAGGCATGGGCTTCGGCAACCAAAGCCCAAGTAAGGAATCACCCTATATGTCTAGAAATCAATTTCGGCCCATTAGGCCCAATTAAACTTTAAAGGCACAATGGTTATATTTGGACTTTATGAAAATGGTTTTAGACCCAATTGGATCCAACCAATTATCCTAAACCAAACTTGGCCCAACCAAGCCCATTAAGCCCAAATTCAACTTTACAAGCCCAATTCCAAATTTAGCCCAAATAATTAGATCATAAAATTCCAAATCTCACAATTCAATTCAACAAAGTGTATAGCCATAATTAATTACTCAAATTAATATTTCCAAAACACCAATTTACTCAATTAATTATGCTTATCATCATCAACACATGTCCAACACATTTGAATAAAAAATCAATCATTTTCCATGCTTCTACACTCACGACAATTAGGGTTTTCTTTGTCTGATTCCGATTTCCATCCAATTGAAACTTAAATCAACATTACCCAAGTGATTTCAACTCATCCAATGATCAAAATCAAAAATCACCATGACATTTAGGGCACCAATGACATTCGGCCAAGCCAAATTTTGGGGAAAAAATTATTCAAATCAATTTTCATCAAATTGACAATGAATAACACTATGTTATCATCATGCAAGCATACTCAAACAATCAATTTCATTCAAACATGCTCAAATCAATTTTACCTAAATTTTGCCCTAAATCAATTTCATGCTCAAAATGGCTCTAAATACCATTGTTGGGTTTCTACTATAGTCTCAAGATCATTTAAGCATTGAAATCAATGTGAATACAATAAAAAAGTATGGCAGAATCATACTTACAAAGATCAGATGTGAGATGCATCGGACAACAAAACTTTATGCTCCTTCTTGGAAGCTCTCGGCCATGTCCAACTTTGTGCTTCATTTGTGTTCTTCAACCTCTATGGAAATGATCTTCAACCTCCAAGCTTTGGAATGGATTCCATGCTCAAGGGTAGGTTTCCTTATCACCTTTGTATACCCTCTAAAGTGTGTGTTAGCACCTTAGAAAGTTTGCCACAAAATTCCCTTTGATCTTCCTCTAGTTCTCGGCCAAGCAAGAAATGAGAAGAGAAAATTGGCCCTTGGCTGAATTGGGAGAGAATGAGAAGAAGGCCCCTTGGCCGAATGGTGTAGGGAGAGAGTGAATGAAGATTTTTGGTGTATTCTGTATCTTATACACAAAATGAAAAATCAAATCTCATTTACCAAAAAATGGTATAAGGCTTTAAAGCCTTCAACCACCTCCATCAACTATTCACATCACTTAATAAATAGTGACTAGATGTCAATCACTCAAAGTGACAAGACATCCATCACTTGAATGACTATTGATTTGACGCTTGATGTGACTTGTGGGCCCCACTCGATTCGAAATATGAGTGGCCTCAAGAACACTTCCGGGGCTCGGGTTCGCTAATTCCGAATTATTGAATTTTCCGTTGCGACGTAATTAAATCAAATTTAATTAAATAGTTATGCCTAGTAAAATTTCTATTCACGTCGCTAACGAATTAATTCTAAATGAACTCGTTTGCCCGAATTAAAATTCGATTTTAATTCCGCGTCGAAATCCAATTTCGTTTAATATATCGAATATATTATTTTATCAATTAATTCCAAATTAATCGTTCTCTCTCTTTAAATAGTATTTTATCCCAGATAAAATATCTCCCTAATTAATCCCAGATTAATTTTCTCTCTCATCTAATTAATCCCAGATTAATAATGTGCGAGTCATACGTCATCGGTGAATCTCCGGGAAGCGGCCCATGAGATCCCCGGATATATTGGCAGTAAATCTGGTTATCGGACGATCCGAATACGTACATACCTAGTACTACGTTTTTACCGATTTACAAGACATGGTTGGCTTCTAGCAAAGCACCGTGCCTACCCAATTCTCCAGAAATATTCTTAAAGGAATATACGATCTATGTCAGGCGTAGTATACGTAGTATTGTGTATATCGATCCAGTATCTTGATGTCACGTGCTTGGCCTGGGGCTGGAATTGTGTCTGCCCCGTACAAAACACATGTCGGATATCTGGTAACTAGTCTCTATAATCAGATAAACATGACCTAGTCATATTATCCCGATAGATGCATCAAAAAAGAGCACCAGTTCCATATCCTACGTGATCATCATCTCCATATGTCTGAAGTGATACTTCCATCTTGACATCACACCCAATACACTACGATTCTCAATAAACCCAGAAGAGGCGTACACAGAACCGGTTAAAGCCCTGGACGATCAAAACCAAAGTATATTGATTATCGTAAGTATTAGCGGTGTAAGTCTCAGGTTAAGACCAAATACGCCTACCCTAAAGCGGACTCCCATAGACATACATACATACTACAATGAGATTCCGTGGGGTCTATCCAGAGCGAAACTGTTTTCCGTACCATCGGTAAAACACAACCTCCTATCGTACTTGCATAAGTATCCAATACTTAAATATATGAGAACTATGTCGTTATGCCCTCACAACGTGCACAAGTGCAATACTAGTCTATTCCATATTATCGATGTCCAATCTCGATAATACTACGACTAGGGATTATTTAATGATTAAACCTTCGTGGATTGATACTGTCTCATATCATCTCAATCTGGAACTAATCAAGTGGACCTTCTATCATATATATATATATATATATATATATATATATATATATAATATATATATATATATATATATATATATATATATATATATATATTATATATATCTTGGTAATCCAACTACAAATGATAAAAGAGAAATTTCCTTTGTCACATAGTTAATTTCTACAACAACACCATGATCTGTACAAATAGTGATGCTATGGGTCATAATTGTCCAACACATCCAAGGTTATAGGGAAACTTTCCCTTTGAGCTTTGAATCAAAAATCAAAACTTGGAGCATTGATTCAACATTCAAAGAAAGCTTGGAGCCACCACTCAAGGAGCAAAGTTTTTGTGATCAACACTTCCTACAACCGTTTATTGTAAGTGTATTTCCGCTATACTTCTTCTTGTATTCACATGATTTTATGCTTGGATTGATCTTGGGATGAACTTAGAAACCCAACAATGGTATCATGGTTAATTGATTAAATTAGTATAAAAATGACTACATTGCCGTGACCAATACAGCATAAAAATGACTTGATTTTGTTTAAAAATGTTGGACATGTATTGATTATAATAAAGCATGATTAATTGATTAAATTAGTGTTTTGGAAATGTTGATTTAAATAATTAATTATGGCTAAACACTTTAATTAATTAAATTGTGAAATTTGGAATATTAGAATTTAATTAATTGGGCTTAATTTGGAATTAGGCTAAAAATATTATATTTGGGCCTAATGGGCTTGGTTGGGCAAAGTTTGTTTAGGATAATTGGATTGGAGCCAAATTGGGCATAAACCATTTCATTAAGTTCAAATATAATATATTGACCTTTAAACAATTAATTGACCCTAATGGGCCAATATTGATTTCTTGGCAAAAAATGTGATTTCTTACTTGGGCCTTGGTATTTGGGTTTGACCCATATTGACTAAAGCCCATGCCTTAAGAAATTAATTGAAGCCCATTGGACTTTAATTAAATGAACATTGGATGTTAATTGGGCTTTGAGACCAATTAAGAATAGATTTAGAATCTAAGTCGTAAAGGCGCATTAAAAGTGTAATTATTTAATTTGGAAGTAAATATAGAATTAGTATTGAATATAAATTAAATTAGATTTAAATTATAGTTCGATATAATTCAAGAATTCGTACTTTGAGTACTTATTCTAAAACGAGTTGGACTCGTGCAAATCAAATCGTTGTTTGAACATTGGATGATCACTTAATTCAAAGATTAATTAATTGGATTAGATTGATTGAATAACATGCTTTGTGTGAATACATGGATGTGTTGTATGAATAATGTATATCAGATGGATATTAGAAGGGTGATGGCAATTTTGGAAATTATTGTAATAAATTTAGAATTTATTAAATTGGACCTGCGTGTCCAGTCTTGTCTCTCGATTCTTTGTAATTATCTCCTCACCTAATTCCCCTCAATGTTAATGAGGTTTCTTTAATTGTATTATGTAATTGGGTAGAAGTTGGAATAGTGCTAGCAGGGGAGAGGAAATGGAGTGATTTGTTATAATAATAATTTGTGAGATATCCATCCGCATATCATTATTAATTTATTTATCGCACCTTATTACGCTTTTAGAATGCATGCTTAAGGGTGTATGATGAGACATAATCAAAGATAATAAATTGGTTGCCAATTTACGTGAAAAACCCTCAACAAATATTAAGCATTTTCCTTCCATTGAGTGATTCATTCTCAAGATCCAAGATTAGCACTGGTTTGTCGGCCAAAGTCAAGACCTTTGTCAATCGCGAATGTTTTTGAATCATGAAGACTTTGTTCCATATCGTATGTCTTGTCCAAGTTGTGATTTATTGGCCAAAGTCAAGATCACTTCTTGTCCATCTAAATCGATTACGAAGCTTTCCAAAGTCGATGGGTCTCACTTAACTGGAATCATTAAGCTTGTTGTGCCAAAGCCAAGGCTTAGTTAATTCAGAGGAAAAGATTAGGAAAATATATTGGCATATATTGGCATATATATTGTATATATGTGTTGGACGTGGAGGTCTACCTACCGAATATAGGAATTGATCTTAGAGATCCAGTTGATTTTAGAGATCTACCTAGTTAAATATCATAAACTTGTTGGCCAAAGTCAAGGTTGTGTGTTATTTAACGGGATCCTAGCCCACTAGGAAATTGGGTTTCCTGAGTACTCAACAGAGGGTTAGTGGCTCAATAAAAAATAGTGGGAAGCTAGTATTGAATTTGCAATTTTGTTCAAATACTCGGCCTTACGCGTTTTCAAATTTTTTATTAGTTGGACTAATATTTTATTATTTTTCTTATAATAGTTAGACTGTACCCATACATCGTTAATTGAATTATTTGACCATTGTAATTAATATGACAGGAAAGAACAGTGTCAGAGACAGCGTAATGGGCGATAATGTCTTCAATGGCGTAAACTTCTCTGATTGGGAAATGAATCTCAGGATTGTCCTGGGATCCGAGAATTTACTCTACACTATAGAGAGACCTCTTGGGCCTAAGCCCAGATCTGATCAGTTACTTGAGCTAGAGCTTTGGAAGACTCATAGCGATGACAACTCTACTGCTCAATCTATAATGCTTGCTGCTATGACTCAACAATTCTGTCGTCAGAACAAGGGATTGGATCCCTATGAAATGATGGCAAAGTTTCATGATCTTCATCGATCTAATCTTAGATCACAGAGATATGAGTTGCAGAAGAAGCTTTTTCACGCTCGTATGTTAGAGGGTACATCTGTCGAGCACCATGTGTCGAAGATGATTGCTGACATCAAACAGCTGCGACAGATGGGCATTGTCTTCGAGGCCGAGACTTCCATAGATTTGATCATACAGTCTCTTTCCGAAACTTGGAGTAGGTTCATCATGAACTACAATATGATGAACTACGACCATACTATTAGAGAGTTAATATCCACACTACGTGAAGCAGAAAAAGAGCTCATAAAGGGCAAGAAGCGCGAGGAGCACTTCGCTTCAACATCTCAATCTTCGAGGGCTTGGCCAAGGGCGACTAGAGGTGTAAAGAAGAAGAAGAAAGACAAAGCCAAATCGTCAAAACCTTCTGGGAAGGGTAAGGACAAATCCCAAGATGTATGTCTGTAGTGCGGCAAGCAGGGTCACTGGAAGCGTGACTGCCACAAGTACAAGGCACACATGAAGGAAATTAAAGTGAGCAAGGCACCAGCTTCATGTATGTTTGTTATCGAAATAAACAAATCTACTACTAGTTTTAAAATTTGGATTTTTGATTCTGGTTGTGGTACTCATATATGTACTGATGTGCAGGATCTGCAGATTAGTAGGAGACTGGCCTTATGGGAGATTGATCTACGCGTTGGAAATGGGATACGAGTCACCGTTTTGGCCGTTGGCACTTTTTTTTGGAATTGTCCTCAGGGCATGTACTTAAACTTACAGATTGTTATTATGCACCTAGTTTTACTAGTAATATTATTTCTATATCTATATTAGCCCAATGTGGCTATACTTTTGTATTTAGAAACACTGGGTATTTTATGTATAAAAATGATATGGAAATTTGCATTGCTGATGTAAATATGGTATTTATATTTTGAATATGAATCAATCTCAAACATATAATGTAACAAACAAAAGGCTTAAAATAAGTAACAAAGATGAAACTTATATGTGGAATTATTGTATGGGACACATTAACAAGACACGTATATCCACACTTTCGAAGAGTGGGTACTTGGACGGATTTGATCCAAATTCATATGACGTCTGCGAATCTTGTTTATTAGGCAAAATGCCTAAAACACCTTTTAGCGGAAAGAGTGTACATGCCACCGAACTGTTAGCCCTCGTTCATAGTGACGTTTGTGGGCCCATGTCTAGTCAGACTAGAGGTGGATACGAATACTTCGTAACCTTTATGGATGATGCATCGCGTTATGGTTATGTTTATCTTATGAGACATAAGTCGGAAACCTTTGAGAAATTCAAAGAGTTTCGACACGAAGTAGAAAAACAGACCGACAAAAGTATTAAGACATTACGGTCGGATCGTGGTGGTGAATACTTAAGTAATGAGTTTCTTGATTACTTGAAATAATATGGTATTCTTTCACAGTGGACTCCTCCAAGAAAACCGTAATTAAACGGTGTGTCCGAACGGAGAAATTGAACTTTGTTTGAAATGGTAAGGTCTATGATGAGTCGCATAGAGCTACCTATTTCCTTCTGGGGATATGCATTGAATAGTGCAATACTTATTTTGAATAAGGTTCTGTCAAAGTCTGTTCAACGGACACCGTATAAGATATGGACAGGAAAGAAATCGGGTTTCTCATTCCTGAAGATTTGAGGTTGCTGGGTATACGTCAAATGTTTAGAAGGTACCAAACTAGAACCCAAATCAGATAAATGCCTATTTGTAGGATATCCTAGGGAAATCAAAGGATATTACTTCTATCACCCCCAAGAGAACAAAGTATTTGTTGCTCTACATGCAGTTTTCATTAAGAAGGAATTCCTAAATACAGTGGTAAGTGGGAGGAAAGTAGAACTCGATGAAAATCGGAATGATACTGTTCCTAGCACAGAATCCTTAACGGAACATGAACATTTCATCATAGATGAGACTGTACCACAATCTTCGAATACACAAGAACCGCGTAGGTCGGAGAGAGTCAGAAAACAACCTGAGAGGTATGGGGTTCTGATCTCACCTAATGTGGATATCAATCTTATTGAGGATAACGAGCTGGCTACGTATGAGAAAACGATACAGGATATCGATTCCGGTTTATGGCAAGAGGCCATGAAGTCCGAAATGGATTCCATGTATACCAACCAAGTTTGGACATTGTTTGATACACCAGAAGGCTTTACTATGGTTGCAAATGGATCTTCAAGAAGAAGACTGACATGGATGGCAGGATTAAATCCATTAGGATAATGCTTGCTATTACTGCATATTTTGATTACGAGATATGGTGGATGGACGTCAAAACTGCTTTCCTTAATGGAAACCTTATGGAGGATGTTTATATGCAGCAGCCTGGCGATTTTTTCGTACCAAGACTTGCAAACAAGGTTTGTAAATTAAATCGATCCATTTATGGATTGAAGCAAACATCGCGTTCTTGGAACCAACGTTTTGATGAGATAATAAAAGAATATGATTTCGTTCAAAATGAGGATGATCCTTGTGTATATAAGAAGTTTAGTGGGAGCGCACTGAGATTCATTATCCTTTACATTGATGATGTATTGCTTATTGGCAATGACATTCCCATGCTAAAATCGGTGAAAGCTTGACTTTCATTAAAATTCTCCATGAAGGAACTGGAAAAAACAACCTTTATTCTAGGAATAAAGATATACCAGGATAGATCTAAAAAGCTGCTTGAACTCTCCCAGAGCACGTACATTGACAAAACATTGAAGAGATTCAACATGGATCAGTCCACGAGGGGACCGTTGCCAGTGTCACATGACGTCACTCTATCGAGGACATGTGTCCTAAAACTCAAGATGAGAGAGACAGCTTGAGTCGTATCCCGTTCGCTTTGGCAGTTGGATCGATCATGTATGCCATGATATGTACTCGACCTGATGTCTCGTATGCTTTGAGCATGTGTAGTCGCTGTCAAGCCGATCCAGGTGATGGTCACTAGATGGCGGTTAAGAATATCCTTAAGAATCTTAGACGAACTAATGATGCTTTCTTAATATATGGAGATGGAGAACTTGAGGTAACTAGGTATACCAGTGTAAGTTTCCAAACTGATAAAGACGACTATAAGTCACAATCTGGGTACATATTTTGTTTGAACAACGGAGCAGTAAGCGAGAAATCTTCCATACAAGAGACTGTTACCGATTCAACAACAGAAGCGGAGTATATCGCTGTAGCTGAAGCAGTAAAAGAGGCAGTTTGGATCCGTAAATTCCTAATTGGATTAGGAGTAGTTCCGTTAGTAGCTGAGCCCGTTCCATTGTATTCTGACAATAACAGAGCTATAACGCAAGCTAAGGAACCGCGGTCTCATCAACGATCCAAGCATGTTCTTTGACGTTTCCATCTGATTCATGAAATCATACATCATGGTGATGTGAAGATCGAGAAGGTCGCATCAGAGGATAATTTTGCAGATCCACTGACAAAAGCTATTCCTCAGTAAAAGTTTGAGCGACATGTACATAGTTCAGGTGTTAGATGCTTGAGCAACTGCCTATAGGCCAAGTGTGAGATTGTTGGACAATTATGACCCCATAGCTTCATTATTTGTAAAAGACATTGTGGTTTTTTTTTTTTGTATAAATTAACTATGTGACAATGGAAATTGCATTTTATCATTTTGTAATTTTATTACTTGGAATTAGATTTCATAACGGAATTAAAATTGGATTTTAATTCTGGCGAACGAATTAATTTATTATTAATTCACAAGCGACGTGAACATTAATTTTGCTAGACATGATTATTTAATTAAATTTGATTTAATTACATCGCAACAGAAATTTTGTTAATTCAGAATTAACAAACCCGAGCCCGAAATGTATTTACGGGCCCACTCGGATTTTGAATCAAATAGGGCCCACATGTCACATCACAAGTCACATCACTTGTCATTTAACTTACCTTTTTGGTGATGGAATTTGGTAGGTGGTTGTAAACTTGTAAAACACACAAGGTAAAAGATGATTGACTTAATACCAAATATTTGATATATCATTATTTGATTTTTGAAATAAAATACAAGTCAACATAACTCATTTCTCTCTTTCACCATTCACGCCCAACTTCACAAATTCTCTCATCTTCCTTTTCTTTGTTTTGTCGTGAGATATAAAGGGAAAACTAGAAAATTTATTGCAAATTTTCAAGAGCTAGCACTCACAAGGAATCATCTAAGGTGATAGGGAAACTTTCCCATTGAGCTTGGAATCAAAGATCAAAGCTTGGAGCATTGATTCAACATTCAAAGAAAGCTTGGAGCCACCACTCAAGGAGCAAAGTTTTTGTGACCAACACTTCCTACAACCGTTCGTTGTAAGTATAATTTCGCTATACTTCCTTTTGTATTCACATGATTTTATGCTTGGATTGATCTTGGGATGAACTTATAAACCCAACATATTTTTCATATAAAAAAATGTTCTTTTATATTGTATTTGCTTTATTATTATTTCGTACGTAAAAAAAATATTTTGTGTTAATTTTCTTTTGTATTTAAAAAAAAAAACTACACATAAACTAACAATAAATTTTTGACTAACCAAGTGGAATTGTTATTCTAAGATGGCTATGTAAGGAGTTTTCGCTCCTGAGATGCATCTCAAAAAAATTTGTAACAAGTTATTTTTGTTCCTTTCTTTTTTATCATTTAAATTTGTGAATTCTTCATAAGATGATAAAATTTGATCTTCATATGCTCATTTTATAGGTATTATCAACGTACATGGTAACATATGAACATGGGTTATAAATGAAAATTTATAATATCTAGTTCTCTAGTTTATTAGAAGTAGCACCTAAAGGCAGTGTAATTTGTGTTTTTATTCAAAAAAACACTAACCATGCTTTCACTGAGTAACCATACATCTTGCCTCAGCAAGCAGTGATTGTTCGCGTAAAACGATAGAGCTTGAGCTTGTAAAAAAATTGTGAATAAGTTCGATTTCGTAGCGTCTCTAAACCGAGCAATTAAGTCTGTAGGATTATTTTAACACTTAGTACCCTAATGCTAACTGGTCTGGGAGTCATTGGCTCAAAGCTCTTTACATTGGTTAAAGAGAAAGCTTAAAGAAATCATATACTTTTTCTTTTTAATAACTGAGATCCGAGCAATTAAGTCTGTAGGGGTGTCTTAACACCTAGTAGCCTAAAGCCAACTGTTTGGGAGTCACTGACCCAAAGCTCATTACAAGGATTGAAGATGTATTATTTTTTTTAAAAAAAAATAAAATTATTTTTGTATTTGTAAATAAACTTTTATTCCCAAAATGTGTGACTCTAATATAATTTTAGGATAAAATATTACTCTCTTTTTAACAAGACCTGTGAATATTATGGGGCATAATGAAGTGATTGATAACTTGTTTTATGTGTTTATGGAAGAATGATAAAAAATACAGGAGAATTTACTCATTTGATCATTTAGAAAGAAAGAAAATAATTATTAATTTAATAAGCATTTATCTTTTTAAAGTTTTTTCAGCTTAAATTATTAGGGACTAGTAATAAGCTGGTTGGGGGTGTGATGAGTACTAAAAAGTGCACATTTATTAAAGAAAAAATTAATCATTTTACACTTGTTGTTTCTTTCCCTTAATTTAGCTCATTTGCGATATAATAATTAAATTTATGTATTATGTAATTTTATTTTGATTTTTATTTCATATGTAGCTGAAACAATAATTTGGATGCATAACTAGAAAAATACGAACTTGACATTAGGATTTTGGAGGTCGGAAACTTGAAAGGGCGTTTTGACAGTGTATAATTTCGGAAATTCAACTTTGCGCAAGTTTAGTTTATTGGCCATCACTTTTTACTCAGGCATCGGATTATGTTGATTCAAGTTCCATATGAAAGAATACTCAAAGGTTACAACTTTGGAGTGCATAAGATATTCTAATTCGGAGGTTTTCAAGGTCGTAATAGATTAAGAAGTCATGTATATTGCATGTAATTTTAATTATTAGAAAATAAAATAATAAAAAAAATTATAAATTATAAATAAATAAATGAACAATTCACTTTAGGTGGATTGTGACAAATATTTGCTATATGATCAATAAAAATCAAAAAAGGAAAAAAAGAAAAAGAAAAAAATAAATTAGTTAAAGTTTATTGTTTGTATTTGATTTGGAAAGTTGTAATGAATAATTGAGAGAAGATAACTTCTACTATAAATAAAGGTTCTCACCTCTCATTTGCTTCATGCTTTCTTTTAAAGTTCTTTTGTAGAATTTGAGAGGGAGTATTTTATGTGTTTTTTTTAAGCTTTCTTGTAATTTCTTTTATTTCGGTAATACAATTATGCATATTTTTCTTCAAATCATGAGTAGCTAATTTCATAATGTTGGGGTAAAGAGTGAAGCTCTTAAGATGAGAATATAGATTAATCTTATTTATATTATAATTATATATTGTAATCTGAATAAGTAATTTAAATCTGGATTAATTATTGACAAACTTTACTACCACTTATATGGTTGGTTTTATTTTTTTGGGCATAATTGAGTACCTAACTAGACTTTTTATAGAAAAATGGTATCACCGCATTTATGGCTGGTTTTATATGTTTTGGTATAATTAATTCGTTAAGTAAATTAACTGCGTAATAATAACAATTTATATATTATAAAAAGTAAGATTTCTCTATATTTGAAATATTAAGAGTAGATCTCCTAACTCCAACATTTTAATATATTGTTGTAGTTCAATTTAAAATTTTCCACCACTTCAAAAAAATTTAATATTTTTATTTCACTCGAATTGTATTTTATTTTACTAAATTTATTCCATATGGATGGACCACAGACTTATCGGGTTATTTTATTACTTCGACACTCTTATACTTAGGTGTAAAGAAGTACTTTTTGAGCGTGTCACTAGAATCTTAGATGATGATAGGAGATGGATGCCATAAAGTTGGGAACACATTGGTAGAATAGTGGATTTAAAGTGATTGAGGTCATCAGGCCTATCACTTAGAGCAGCTAGATGGCTCCTAGCTCAAAACCTTATGGAATATGAAGATGCTAGAGGCCAGCGTGGCGTTAAGAGCCTCCGGGTAACCATAGCACGTATGGTTAGAGGGTCTCCCCGACGATTGCAACCTAAGGTTATGGATATCATAGGTAGGGATCACGCCCTCATGGTGTTGCCACCCCTTTTATGAGATCTATAGCCTGGGGTTAACAGAGGCTCCTGGGGTGGTTGGGTTGGGAGGTACATAGCGCGTAAGGTCCCCGAACCTCCATAGAGATTGTAGTTCATAAGGCTTAGAATGCTCGGGGTTGGAAGATCTCCCCATAGGCATTACTTTTTTAATGGACCAAGGAGGGGTGCTTTCCCTCGTGGCATGTTTTTATTTTTTTATTTTGTAGTTCTTTATAGATCATTATCCCTAGGATTTCAGCATGTGCGAAAAGAATATTTAGCCAGGGTGACATGGGATGAACTTTTTCAAACTGGGGAGGAATTCCAAGTCATGAGACACTAGTAGAGGTGTCCGTTAAATGAGTCCAAGATATTTTTAGCTTGGAAGTATGTTTAGTTAGAGCTATGTCAGGGCTATGGAGCCGAGGTTTATTTTCATAATTGCTGTAAATAATGGACCTAAAGAGGTTCCAAATTTGTATGCGGGGGGGGGGGGGGGGGGGGCACTCGTAAACTTATTGGTATTGAAAACTAGGAGAAAAGCATGAGGAGCCTGATGACCTAAGAGCATGAGGAGATAGGAGAAGAGCATGAGCTCGACCCATTTGTCCAAGTGAGGTGCTCTTCCTAAGAGGGTTTCTATGATAAAGTGATGGTGGTACCTACCTGATCACTTTGATGATAAGATTCAGGTTTCTCTAGCGAAGCACATGGCTAGAGGAGGAGCATGACTTGAAGAGGGCATGACAAGAGGAGAAGTATGACCAAATGAGGAGCTTAACTTGGGGAGGAAATGACCAGAGGAAAAGCATGACCAGAAGATGAGTACGACCAGAGGAGGAGTATGATCAGATGAGGAGTATAACTCAAGGAGGTTAATGAAGTATGACCTGAAGAGTTAAGTAGCAAGATATATGCCCTTCCAAAAGGTGCATCCAAAAGGCTATTGATAAAACAAATAAAAAAATGGTTCATATTGAATGTAGCCCTTGCCAGCTGCCTATAGGTCGGTGTTGTGGTAGAGTACAGACCTTATAGGTTGGTGTTGACGCAAGCCATATATGCTTATTTGATTAGCTGAGAAGTTGCTAGAAGCAATGACTAAAGGGTAGCAATGATTAAGTTACGTAGGATGATGTCAAGGTCGGTTGCAATAATGGTTCTGAGACACTATATAATGGGGATGGAGTCATTTTTAGAAAGAGGGGGATTCTTGGAAATAAAGTAACAAATCTTCTAATTTGAGAGCAAACTTGTGATAGAAAAGTGAAATTGAGTTATATACTCGACCTCATACTAAGAGCGGTGGGTCGAGGTGGTCATGAACCTACCATTATTAATTTTATAAACTTGTCCCCTTTTTTATAGCTCGGGTCGATTTTGACCCCAAGGATAATCTTAATCCAAAGACTAATAAAATTATCACATTTCTTCTAGGGACGTAGGTTGGATACTGATAAGTGTGATTTATACTCACTTATTCATAGTTTATTATTTTGTTAGGGTCCATGCCATTTTACGTGTTTTATAGTTTATTTTCTGTTTTATTGATAGAAAGCATTATATGATGGATCTTATGGCAAATGGATGTGTTTTTGAAGCAAAAGGATAGAAAAGAAGCAAGCGGGGAAGGTAAAATATACGAAACAAGTCATCTTGGCTGATGAGCTGGCATCGCGACACCACTTCTATCGTTGTGACGCCACCAGCTATGAATAAAACACCATAATTTCAAGAGAAGCTGGCATCGCAATGCCACTTCTGGCATCACGATGCTCGGGATGAATTTCAACATGATAAGGAGTCAGTTTTATACATGTAGAAGGACTTAGGACTTCCCCATAAATTAAGTGCATCCAAAACCCTATCGAATGGAAAAGACAAAATAAGAGAGTTCTAAATTGAGAGATTCAATGATGGAATTGAAGAACGACAATAGGAGACGAAGACGGTGATCTCCGCAGGAGACGGGATTTGAATCGAGTTTTATCTTCTAATTTCTTCCTTCCTCAAAATCTTATGATGTTCAATATGTTCTTGACTCCATTTTTATTGTTAATTTATTTATTCTTGAACTAATTTTCTTATTCTAGAGGTTGATGTAGCATATGCTTCATCCTATATGTTTGATTATCAATTAATTATTATGAAGTTCTAATTCAGTTTATTTTAAATTTTCTTATGCTTAATACTTCTGGTTTGCTGGTCACAAATTATATTATTCCATATTTAGAATTTATCACTCGGGAGAGGGGATTTTAAATAGGATCTAGAAAATATTACCTATGAATTTTATAGAGTTTGGGAGGCCTATAATTCTTTTGAAGTCATTAACAAAGAATCACAGAGTGTAAGGCATTGTTAATTACTAGATTTTTATAGGGATTTCGAAATCGATAACTAATAATATTTTCACTCAGAAGTTGGGAGAGGGAGTAGAATGATTCAGGATTTTTGGCTTATAAAATTAAAAAAAAAGTAATAATTGATTGACATAACAAATACATAGGGGGTAGTTAGGTGAAATCAGACTCTAAAATTTATCTCATCCTAGTATTTCTTAATTAAACATTTTGACTTTTCGCTTATTTAGTTTTTTAATTTAAATTTAATTTAATTTAAATTACTTTCTAAATAAGGTTAAGTTATTAATTATACTACTTAGTGTGAATTTGATTTCAATCCTTGTGGGTTCGACACTTTTTTAAATCTTTTACTAACACTTGACATTATATACTTGTGGTATGATAATTTCACAGTAAGTTTTTGGCGCTGTTGTCGGGGATTGTTCAATCTTATTCACATTAATACTATTACTAAGTAACCTTAACTTTAATTTAGATTTTTTTTTTTTATAATTGTATTTTATTATTTCTTTCCATTCGTGAAATGAGGATTGAAAAAAAGTAATAGCGGCTCACAATTGAGATAATAACCCATGCTAGGTAGCAATCCTAGAACACTTTATGCATGTCGTTGATGATAATTATTTTAGGATTTTGCACCCACCGATCAATGCCAATAGCTCTGAGCTAGACCTGCACTGATCAATATGGTCCCAATAGAACCAGTTTAGAGGTTCAGCTGTATAGGACCCCAACATTCACTTAAGGATGTTCTTGGAGATGGAAAATACCATTAAGATGAATAACGTGACTGTAAAGACCATCAGACCATGCTTGTTCATATTCTCTTTAATGGACAAAGTAGGGGATTGGCTATAATCTATACCGATGCGGAGAATCATGACATGGGAGGATATGGCCATATGATTTCTTGAGAAGTTCTTTCTAGCTGCTAAATCAGCCCAACTAAGAACAAAGGATTGAAACTTTAAGCAGTTGGAGATCGAGAACCTGTATGAGGCATGTGAGCGCATTAAATATCCACTCCGGAGGTGCCAACAACATAATTATGAAGAATGGGTCCAGATTCAACTATTTTATAATGGGTTAAATGGTCCAAGCATGACTATAGTCGATATAGCTGCTAAAGGAACCCTGTTCAAGAAAATTGTAGAAGATGCTTACCACTATCAGAGGAGATGGTCATTAACAATTTCTAATGGCCAAGTGACCGCCCGATGATGAATAAGGTGGCTAGTATACACGAGGTGGATCCTATTGTTGTACTTATGACTCAAGTTTCATCTCTCACAACTCATATAGCAGCATTGAAAAATCATAGGGGCTCAACAATCTGTTGAAGATGTTGATAAAAAATGATCTTACCAGACATATGAGAAATCTAGAGCAGCCCTAGTATGTGAATAATCAAAACTTCAACAACTATAGAGGTAATCATGTGCCTAAATATTATCATCCAAATATATCATATACAAACACAGAGAATACGTTGCAACATTTTCTGATTTCATCAATCAAAAAGCTGCGGAGAAACTATCCTTAGAAGACCCTATGAGCACTTTTGTTGCTAAAATTTCAGAGATGTTTGAGA
This sequence comes from Zanthoxylum bungeanum, assembly GCA_019454045.1. Taxonomy (NCBI): domain Eukaryota; kingdom Viridiplantae; phylum Streptophyta; class Magnoliopsida; order Sapindales; family Rutaceae; genus Zanthoxylum; species Zanthoxylum bungeanum. The sequence goes on along the minus strand of SKCR01019507.1, from coordinate 54,352 downwards.
AGAATGAGTCGAGACTGAAAAATATTGAAACACATATGGGAGCAACAACGAAGTCCTTAGAGTGCAAATAGATCAACTTACTTTTTCTATGGCTAATCAACAAAAGAGGGTATTTCATAGAAATACCAAGGGCAACCTTAAGGAATAGTACAAGGTCATTACCTTCAGGAGTTGGAAAGAGATTAGAGGTACCCCTAAGGACAAAGGTAGTCAAGATAAATATGCGACAATTAAAGAGGAAATAATAACGAAAGAAGAGAACAGTGCAACAGCCCTTCCGTATAAGCCACCCCCATCCTGAAAACACCTTTGTCATATCCTTAGTGGTTTCAAATAATGTAATTGGATGCTCAATTTACCAAATTTCTTGACTTCTTTAAAAAGTTCTATATCAACACCCATTTCACATATGTGTTAGAACAATTGCCTAACTATGTGAAGTTTATGAAGGATATGATATTGAAGAAGATGAAGCTGCTGATTTTGAAATAGTAGAACTCACAGAGGAGTGTAGTGCCATTATTGAGAAGAAGCTCCCTCCAAAGCTAAAGGATCTTGCCAGTTTAATCATACTAGGCACTATTAGATATCGAGATTGTGGTAAGGCGTCAAGCGATTTAGGTGTGAGTATCAATCGCATCCCTTTATCCATTTACAAATAATTACGCCTAGGTGAGGCGAAGCCAACCACTTTCATATTGTAGTAGAAGATAAATCCCTCACCTACCTATGAGAAATAATAGATGACGAGTTGGTTAAGGTGGATAAGTTCTACTTTTCTGCTGACTTATTTGTTCTTGATATGAAGATGATCATGACGTCCCAATCATCCTTGGGAGACCTTTGTTGGAAACAGGTAGAGCAATCATTGATGTGAAAAAAGGTGAACTGAAAATGCGAGTACAGAATAAAGAAGTCACCTTTAGTGTTTTCAGAGCCATACCAAGTCCTAAAGGTGATGAAGAATTTCACAGGATATGCATTGTAGAGAATGGAGTTGGAATAGCCAATGACTGTATGTTAGGTGTGACTCTATAGATTATGACCTAATGATGGAGGCAACAGCTGAACCATTAAATGATGCTAGCAGACCTTCAATAGTTGCTTTGTCATAGCTAACCAAACATTATTTTTCATGTCATAATCACTGGTGGATAATAAAAAAGAAAGCACACAAGATTACTTGGTCCACTACATTGAAGCCACCATGACCAATTGGGTGGTTAAGCTTGGTTGAAGACATTAAACTTAGAACTAGATGGAGGTAACCCATACACTTGTTTTTTAATTTTCTTTACTTTACTTTAATTTTATTTTATGTTGTTTGGATGCTTATTATTTTGTATGTGTATTTATACGGGTACTAGTGCAATCCACATAACCCGCGAAACTGAAATTCTGATCAGTAAAAGCTTTATCAACTCTATACATGGTATGTTAGTGTCCTACACATGCCACAAGATCTCTAAGATGCTTTATATGTGAATAAATCAAAGAGAGTTGCGAAATACTCACATAGACTGGATGAGTTTCAAGGCTTTTTCTTTGTATTTCGGAAGCTCCAAGCTTTCTTTGTTGTTCCAAACTCAAGGGTGAGTTTCCCCATCACCTTAATTAACTCTTTAAAGTGCTAGCTTTGAAGAATTTTGCAACAAAATTCCATGGAGGAGAATGAGCATTCACGCCCAATGAAAGAGGAAGAGGAATAAAGTTTTTGATATTTTGTTTCTAAAACCCAATTACCAAAGTTGCTTTGCAAAAGTGGTATATGTTTTTCCAAAAAGAAATAAAAAACAAAGTGTAATGGAGAAGTTTCAATAAAAGCTCCCAACCACTTCCATCAACTTGATTGACTAGTGATGTAAGTAAAGTGGGTCCCACCACTTTAAATTTAAACTTTGGTTGGCACACACAACACAACTTTCGGCCCGGTTTTGTTTAATCTGATTAAACGAATTTTCCATCGTAACGTAATTAATTCAATTTAATTAAATTATAATGCCTAGTAAAATTATTACGGAAGTCGCTTATGAATTAATTCTAAAATAATTAGTTCGCTTGAATTAAAATCCAATTTTAATTCCGTGTTGAAATCTGATTTCAATTGATATATCCAATATATTATTTTAGCCCAAATAAATAAATTAAATTGAAAAATCTAATTTAACTATTAGATTTATTTAACCGATTAATACCAAATTAATCGCGTTTTCTCTTCTTCACGAATTAATCCCAAATAAATTCATGACCTAATTAATCCCAAATTAATTTTCTCTCTGTTAATTAATCCTAGATTAATTATTACCGTAATTAATCCCAGATTAATTTTGTTCGAGTCAAATGTCATCTTTGGGAAGCAACCCAAGAGATCCTTGGATATGTTGACAGTAAATCCGGTTGTCGGACTATTCAAACACGTGCGTACCCAGTGCCACATTCTTACCGATTTATAAGACATGGTTGGCTTCTAGCAAAGTACAGTGCCTTCCTAATTCTCCAGAAATATTCAACGAAGAATATATAATTTTTATCAGGCGTAGTATACTAAGTATTGCATATTACGATCCAGTATCAGATGTCACATGCTAGACCTAGGGCTGGAATTGTGTCTATCCCGTACGAAGCACATATCGGATCACTAACAACTAGTCTCTGTAATCGGATAATCATGACCTAGTCATACTATCCCAATAGCTGCAACATTTAATAGTACTAGCTCTGTATCCTACGTGATCATCATCTCCATATGACTGAAGTGATACTTCCATCTTGACATCACACCCAATACACTACGATTCTCAGTATACCCAGAAGAGGCTACACAGAACCTGCTAAAGCCCTGGACGACCAAAACCAAAGCGTACTAATTGTCGCAAGTATTAGTGATGCAAGTCTCAGGTTAAGACCAAATACACATACCTTGATTCGGATTCCCATAGACATATAGTCATACTACCAATTGGATTCCAATGGGTCTATCCACAGGGAAGCTGTTTCCGGTCCAACGGGCAACAGAACCTCCTATCACACTTGTATAAGTATCCAATACTCACATATATGAGAACAATGCCGTTAAGCTTCTATAATGTGCACAAGTGCATTACTAGCCTATTCCGCATTATTGATGTCCAGTCTCGATAATATTACGACTAGGGATATTTGATGATTAAACCTTTCGTAGATTAATACTGTCTCATATCTTATTAATCTGGAACTATTCATAAGGACTTTTATCATTTATATATATCCAAGTAATCCAATTACAAATGATAAAAGAGCAATTTCCTTTGTCACATAGTTAATTTGTATAAAGAACACCATGTCTTTTACAAATAGTGATGCTTTAGGTCATATTTGTCCATCAATCTCCCACTTAACCTATAGCCAATCACTCAAGTGTGCAACACCTGAACTATATACGGGTCGCTCATGTTTATGCTGAGTTATCACTTTCATCAACGAATATGCAATGTTATCATTTGAAACGATCATTTCAATCTTGACATCACTATGATTTATGATACAACGAATCAAATGAAACCATTAAAGAATATACTTGGTGTTAGGGATATGCCCTATACCCAACTTATGGATGGGCTATATGTACATATATTTGTAATATTTTCATTAATTAATAAAATGGCAATTATTATTAAACGTGTCTTACATAACTTATATGAATCATCAACACTGTAATAAAACCCTTGGAGTAATAAGACGATCGCTTCACGCCTTATGAGAATCATTACTTTTAAATGTTCATAGTCATAGTTTTATGAAGCAGAGAGATTAACATGATGATATGATCCACCCTTAATTGGGGTAGCCGATCTCATAGGCTATTAGCAGAGATCCGTCCACTTGGTGTATCACATCGATGCATGAGTTGCTCGTGTCCATCAAACTGACCACCGAAATTTTACATATGGAGTGTTCATCACATGTGTCTGTGAGAACTTTCATGTATCGATTATATGACTAGTCCTTAGACTTGAGGTCTTTACAATCGTATATGTGGATCAAATAACTTTGACATTCTCCTTCTTTGGTTCAAAAGATCCAGTCGTAAGGGTATGATTGGGTCATTTATTGAAACACATGAAGTTTATAAAGATACAACAGAGAATCACCACTCTCTCGGATAATATTTTCTTATAAAAGTAGTATTCCAGTTCGTGGGTTGATATGTGTGATCAGTGCTTGAGACTGTGGCCACAACGGAAGAATCATGTGAGATTCTTGGGTTAGCACGATTAATGACACTATAACATCATACCTTTGACCATATAGGTAGATACTTTCTGTATCCTAGGTTAATAGGTGGGGATATGTGAGGTGAGAGACCGTATCATATGTAAATCACATACAGAATGGGTATTTATATATTTCCTTCTCATTTGGGGGCATTGACATGTTTCTAGATGTCAACCTTGGTTATTGAAATCGAACGACCATCTGATCGGAGGATAATTTATGTTCGATTAAATTATCACGATTCATTTCATGCCCAACTTGGGGGGAACCCAAAAGGTCACATACAACAAAGTTGAAATCAATGGTTAACAGTGCACAGTACAAATATAACAATATATATGATTGCTGTATGAATTATTCATGAATGGTTCAATATGTTTAATTATTGAATATATCATTTATGAGGTTCCATAGTGGCTTAAGGATTAGTGAATGACCATAGGGGCACTTTGGAAATTGGAATAAAAAGAAATTAAATTACTATTTATGTGAATAATAATTTTTTTTTGTGTTATTTGTTTTGAATTCCGATTCGACCCACACTCTTATTAGGGTTTTATAATATCATTAAACCACTAAATTAAGATCCAATGGGTAAGATTAAATTAGCTTTTATCCCACATCAGATTCTTAATTAATTTTGTTGTCTTTTGGAGCACTATATAAACCTAAAGAATTCTTTACAAATTTTTACACCAAAACTTTTCATATCTTGGGTTTATATAAGTGAGCAACTCTAAAGTTTAAGAGTAAGCCACTGATTTTGAGGATCCTTAAGTCTATTTGACTAGAGGAACCTCGAGTTAAAAGTTTTGAGGTATTTGTCTAGGCTAGCACCAAGGGCAAAATACCCGTGCACTCGAGGCCTAGTCTTGCCGTTGAGTTTTGGCTTTGGTGTGTGCATCTTTGGAGGCCACACACTTGGGTGGCTTTTTGGAACGTGAAGATCTTGCTGAGTTCGAGAAAAGCTTGTAGATTGGAGGGAAGACTGGAGTAGTCTTCTATTCAAGTAAGTCTTTTTCTTTCTTTATTTTAATTAAAGTTCTTATGATAGTTAACATGTTTAGGTTTATGTTCTTTGCATGTTTTATGAGTTTTATGCTTAGAATATATAGTAACATGCCAAGACTTGTAGAATAATAAAAATAAATGGGTCTTGGGAAAAGGAAAAGTGGCATAATAATTGTAATTTTCCGCTGCGCACTCGCGACCACTTCCCAACAGTGGTATCAGCGCACCGTTTTTATTTTGATTAGTTCTCTCTCATTTGAACTCGAAATTGGGTGTGTAAAAGCGTTGGAAAGATAACACCCTGCATTTAATTTTAGGCACAAGTTTTGCATGATTTTTAAGATTTGAATTGTGAAATTGCATTTAAAGTTCACGAGTCTACAAAAAAATATGAATAGTAAATTTATTTGAATAAAATAAAATGCAATATCATAATTAAATATTAATCAAAGTTATTTAAAGCCTAAAATAATTCCAACATATTAAAACTCATATGTTTGATGATTCTATGTATGGTTAGAGTTGGCATGATTATTTTAGGGTGCAAGCATCTAGAGACTTTCTAAGAAATAGAGACTGTATTGCTTCTCCCTTAGCTAAGTAATTTTTCTGTGACGAACTTAGAGATTTATTACCTTTAAGGCTAATAAATATAAATCACTTGTTTATAATAAAAGACATTATAAAAGATACAAGTGGGTTGGGACTAAGGGGTTAATAAAACTTTCCAGAATAAAGTTAATTTAACTAAAGGTATTATTATAGTTAGATAATGATTTGGTGTCTTCCTTCACTCACTATCTTTTTATAGCCAAAAGGAAAAGCTGTGAAGACATCTAGATAATTATTTACTCAAAGCTTACCTTAAAGCATATTTAAAGTGTTGGACTAATTTGGAGGATCTATTATTTATTCTTGTCACCAAGGCAATAAGAGCCTAAGAGGTAAGGGTATTTAAGAGAGTTCACTCCACCCTCATTCTGGGGAATTTTCAATGGAGGAATCCATTTGACAGTTATTCACTTAAACTTGCTTAAATCCTCAATAATAATTTAAGTCTAAAATTTATCTCCCATTGTAAAATATAGACCCAAAGGGCTTAAACCGTATTGGAAGGACTCGGCTTTACCAGACTGACCAATACCAATTTGTCCCTAAATCGTACTATTGAAAATGGTTTGAATTTTCTGAGTCATAAGATGCAGTGACCCTTAGGCATGGTCTTACAACTTAGTGGCAAAGATTGGGTGTCCACAAGGATTAGCATAAGCTATGACATATTTGATTGCCCAACCCAATGATCAAGGAATTGTGATTTATATCATAAATTGGTTGGGAACCTACCTAATTTATCGTATTTTTTAACGACCGGCCCTAGTCAGAGTTATGAAATAATGATAATGGGATCCTTGCCCACAAGAAATTCATCATATTGGGGTTGATGCATTTTGCTTAAAATTTTAAAACAATTGAGTGAGAGCAACTTCATAATATTAAAAGCCCATGTTATTATGAAGCATTAATAAAAACATATTCCTAATTTTTCTCTTAACAGATGGGTTAAAATATTTCACAAATATTCAAATGGAAAATAGAGTATCAGTTCGTTCCATCCTTGATGAGCATAAGCTCAAAGGGGACAACTACAATTACTAGCTTAGAAATCTTAAAATTATCTTACAACAAGAAAAGATTTTCTTTGTTCTTGAAAGACCATTTCCCCCTGAACTCGCATAAGATACTGACCAAGATACATTTGATGCTTGGAAGAAACATGTGATGATGATGAACAAGCAGTTTGCATAATGCTTGGCTCTATGTCGGATGAACTTCATAAAGCTCACGAAGATATGGATGCTCAAACCATCATCTTTCACTTGAAGGAGTTGTATGCAACTTCCGTTCATACCGTGAGATTCCAAGTGTCATGTGCTTTATTCCAAACAAGGTATAAGGAAGGATCGTTAGTGGACATGTGCTTAAGACGATTGGCCACATTGAAAAATTGGCCAACCTCGGGTTCATCATAGATCATGAGATAGGTCACGATCTAATTCTTCAGTCCTTACCAAAAGAATTCTCTAACTTTATTATGCAGTTTCATCTATCTGATAAAGAAGCTACTCTAGCAGAATTGCATAATCTGATAAAACAAGCTGAGAAGGACTTGAAACCGGAGCTTAAAATCTCCATCATACTTACGGGTACAGACCTGAAGCTAAAAGGCCCAAAGAAAAATAAGTTCAAGGCCAAGGCTCCAGATCACCTAAAGCCCAATGGTAAGGTGGAGAAGAAAAAAGGAAATGGGAAATGTTTCTTTTGTGGAAAGAAGAGTCATTGGAAGAAAGACTGCAGACCCTTAAATGCCAATGAAGCTAGGGAAGCCCAAGAGGCCAAGAAGCCCAATGCTTCAGGTATATTGTATATGATTGAACTATATTCTCAAAACTATGAACCTTCTACTTGGGTGCTTGACACCAATTGTGGGACTCACTTGTGTAACAATATACAGGGCCTGAGAAATAGTAGGAGACTCTGTCATGGGGAGGTTGACTTAGGCATGGGTAATGGAGCAAAACTGGTTGCATTGTGCGTGAGGACTTATTCATTAGTTTTGCCTAATGGTTTAGTTTTAGACTTAGAAGATTATGTTTATGTACCTTCTCTAGTAAAGAACATCATTTCAATTTCTTCTTTATGTAATAAAGGCTTTTCATGCCTAATAAATTGTAATGAATGTTCTATTTATTTCAATGAAATAAAATATGAAGATGGTATTTTGAATAATGGTATCTATGTTTTACAAACTAACAAACAATGTTCAACCTCTAATATATACAACGTTAACTCGATAATCTCAATGAATCACTTCTATGGCACCATCGCTTAGGTCATATCAATGAAACAAGATTAACTAAGCTACATAAGAATGAGTATTTCAAACCCTTCAAATATAAACCTTATCGAACTTGTGAGTCTTGTTTACTTGGTAAAATGACCAAATTACCCTTCAAAGGTAAATGACAATGTGTAGCAGAGACCTTAGAACTCATACACTCTGATGTATATGGGCAAATGTTAGTCACCGCTAGAGATGGATTCTCCTACTTTATTACCTTTATCGATGATCATTCGTGATATGGGTATGTGTACCTTATGCGGTACAAATCTAAAGCCTTTGAGAAATTCAAGGACTTCAAGGCTGAAGTAGAAAATCAGCTTAATAAAAGTATTAAGTCATTAAGGTTTGACCAAGGTGGTGAATACTTAAGCAACGAATTTCAAGATTACTTGAGAGAAAATGACATGGTTTCCCAATGGACTCCTCTGGGAACTCCACAGTATAATGGGGTCTCCGAAATGAGAAATCGAACATTATTAGATATGGTTCGATCAATGATGCCATGCACAGATCTACCTCTTTCATTTGGGGTATTGCTTTAGAAACTGACACTACTATTAAACCAAGTTCTTTCCAAGATTGTTAGTCAAACACCATATGATTTATGGTCTGGGAAACGTCTTAGTCTTAGTTATCTAAGAGTTTGGGGATGTGACGCATATGCCAAGCTCACACACCAACAAATTGGATGATAGGGCATTTAAATGTAGGTTTGTAGGATATGCCTTGAACTTAAGAGCATCGTGTTCTACGTCCCAAATGAACAAAGAACATTTGTCTCACGAAATTCTAAATTTCTAGAGAATGAATTCCTTCTCAAGAAATATAGTGGGAGTAGACTTGACCTCGATGAGGTACGAGAAGAAAAAACTAACATAGAACTAAACCCCATGCCCCTCAAAAAGGCAGCGATGGAACAACAATAAGGTTATGAACTTAGAAGGTCTGGTAGGGAAAGATATGAGCCTGAAAGATATGGTTTCCATATTGATGAGGAACATGATCAAGTCACTGATAATGACGATCCCACCAGTTATGACGAAGCAATGTATGACATTGATTCAGTCAAGTGGCTTCAGGCTATGAAATCCAAAATAGACTCTATGTATCAAAAACAAGCTTGGGACTTGGTAGATGCACCTGAAGGGATAAAACCAATAGGTTGTAAGTGGATTTACAAGCGTAAAACTGATGCAAAAGGCAACATCCAAACCTATAAGGCTAGGTTGGTGGCGAAAGGTTATAGACAAATCCAAGGAATTGACTATGACGAAACCTTCTCGCCTATTGCAATGGTAAAGTCCATTCGAATTTTACTGGCACTAGCTGCACACTTTCATTATGAGATTTGGCAGATGGATGTCAAAACAGCTTTCCTTAATGGGAACCTCGTTGAGGAAGTCTATATGACACAACCTGAGGGGTTTGCATTTAAGGATGATCATAATAAAGTATGCAAGCTTAAACGATCCATTTATGGACTCAAGCAAGCCTCCGGAAGTTAGAATATACGATTTGATGAGACAATCAAAGAATTTGACTTCATAAAAAATATAGACGAGCCTTGTGTTTATAGGAAAAGTAGTGGGAGTGCTGTTGTATTTCTTATATTATATGTCGATGACATATTAATCATCAGGAATTATATTCCCATGATGCAAGCCACTAAGTAATGGTTATCTCAAAATTTCTCCATGAAAGATTTGGGAGAAACAACCTACATCCTCGGTATTAAGATCTACCGTAATAGATCTAAAAGGTTGTTAGGACTTTCTCAATCTATGTATAGAGATAAAGTTTAGAAAAGATTCAAAATGGAAGATTCCAAAAGAGGTAATTTACCTACTTATCATTAAATCAAATTATCTAAGGAGCAATATCCATATGAGTAGGATCTCTTATGCTTCAGCAATAGGATTGATCATGTACACCATGCTATGTACAAGACCTTATGTCTCTTATGCTCTTAGCATAACGAGCAGGAATCAGGAAATCCTGGTGAGCAACATTGGGCAGCTGTTAAAACAATCCTCAAGTTTTTTGACAAAAGAAGATTGTTCTGAGATGAAAGTCATTGGTTACTTTGATCCGAGCATTGGACTGATAGGGTTGATAGCAGATCGTAAACAGGATATCTGTTTACTTTGAATGATGAAGCTGTCAATTGGAAAATCTCAAAGCAATCAACTACAGCGGACTCCACCACTGAAGCCGAGTGTATTACAGCATCTGAAGCAGCTAAAGAAGCAGTCTGGATAAAGAAGTTCATCACGAAGTTAGAAGTGCTTCCCGCGATAAAGAATGGCGTCACGATGTACTGTGACAACACAGACGCTATTGCTCAATCAAAGGAACCAAGGTCCCACCAAAAATCCAAGAATGTACTCAGGCGATTTCATCTCATCAGGGAGATTGTTGAGAGAAAAGAAGTTATTATAGAGAAAATACCCACATAAGATAATCTTGCAGATTCTCTGACTAAAGGGCTGACTCAACAAAAACATGATAGGCACACCCGAGAGTATGATGTCCAGATTCATACTAGTTGGCTATAGTGCTAGTGGGAGATTGTTAGGGATATGCCCTATACCCAACTTGTGGATGGGCTATATGTACATGTATTTGTAATATTTTCATTGATTAATAAAATGGAAATCATTATTATACGTGTCTTACATAAATTATATGAATCATCAACACTGTAATAAAGCCCTTGGAGTAATAAGACGATAGCTTCCACGCCTTATGAGAATCATTACTCTTAAATGTTCATAGTCATAGTTTTGTGAATAATCTGGGCGTTCATAAAGCGGAGAGACTAGCATGATGATATGATCCGCCCTTAAGTGGGATAGCTGATCTCATAAGCTACTAGCGGAGATCTGTCTGCTTGGTGTATCATATGGATGCATGAGTTGGTCGTGTCCATCGAACTAACCGCCAAAGTTTCCATATAGAGTGTTTATTCCATGTGTCTGTGAGAGCTTTCATGTATCGATTATATGACTAGTCCTTAGACTTGAGGTCTTTACAATTGTATGTGTGGATCAAATAACTTTGACATTATCCTTCCCCAGTTCAAAATATCCGGTCATAAGGGTATGATTAGGTCATTTTTTGAAGCACATGAAGTTTATAAAGATACAATAAGAAATCACCACTCTCTCCGATAATATTTTTTTATAAGAGTAGTATTCCAATTCGCGGATTGATATGTATGATCAGTGCTTGAGACTGTGGCCACAGTGGAAGAATCATATGAGATTCTTGGGTTAGCATGATTCATGACACTATCAACATCATACATTTGACCATATGGGTAGACACTTTCCGTACCCTAGGTCAATGGGTAGACACTTTTCGTCTAGCTAAAAAAAATATCTCTAAAGAAAGAAAATAAAACACATATAACCGATAAGCATGAAGCTACCCATGGGCGAGTATTAGGACCACCATGAGGAGAAATGCCACCTTAAAGGGTAGGTGAGTTGGAAAAAAAAAGTGCAAAACGAAAAAAACAAAAAGAGACAAGAAAAGAAAAGAAAAATCACACCATACTGAGCACGAAATAAACAGAGCATAATTGAGATATCTAGGTTGGTTTGACCCATCGATTCTAATTTCTAAACGAAATCATTGAGTTGGCTTGCTTAGGAGTCAAGCTGTGACCGAACCTATAAGCACACACACACTGTGAGTCTAGTTTAGATGATTTACTCAAGAATTTGGATTTGGGTCGCATTGCGTACTTTGAAGGTTCTCTAATTTCATTTATAAGCTTTCTTTGAAGAAAATTTGATATGCAACTATCAGGACTATGTTTTGTTAATTTTTATAGTTTTGCATGATTGTGTGTGAATGACCTTTGCGGGTATCGTCACTGTAAGCCCTCACGAGACTATAACTCGTCCACTAGGGTCACCTAGGGGTTTAAAGGCTTATTGCATACGCTAAATACAATCGTGATCCCTACGAAATTGGCTTAGTTAATTTAGTTATTTTAATTGTTTATTTAAATTTAGTTTTTATTTTATCTTTTGCTCGGGACTAGCAAAACCTTAATTTTGGGGGTGTTTGATAAGTGTAGTTTATACCTACTTATTCCGACATATTTAGCTTAGTATTTTGTTATATTTCGAGATATTTAATGTTATTCATAGTTTATTTTATATTTTAATTGTAGGAACATTAATACATGGATCATGGGATAATTACGCGTGTTTTGGGAACTTTCGGATGCAAAGGATACATGAGGCCAAGAGAATGAGTTACAAAAGTTGACCAAAGGAATTATTAATTAAAGAAAGAATGAAGAAATGGTGTGAGAGAAGCTTGAAAAGTAGAGTGAAAAGTTGATGTTGACCGAAAAATGAGCAAAAGAAGCAATTAAAAGTTGAAAGCATAAAGACGTGGGCCATGCTTGTTTACAAAGAACGTTGACGAAAAAAATACAAAAGGAAAATATGCGTGGACCTTGGAGAGAGAAGAAAGCATGCACGTGCAAGAAATGATGAATTTGAGGGTTTTTAAAGATCCATAATGATACCCAATGACTCCCAGACTCCACTATAAATATAACAGTTCGTCCAATACTCAAAGAGGAGGCTAATACACAGTACAAAACATAAAACAAATATTTTTAGAGATCCAATGAGGAGGATTGAAGAGCAACAAGAGGAGATTAAGACGGTGACATCTGAGGAGGAAGAGATTCAATTCAGATTTTATCTTCTTATTTCTTTCTTATAACTCTAATGATTTCCTTAAGATTCATGGCTTGTTTATTATTATTTTTATCTATTGTAATGAACTAAACTCCTTAATTCTGGAGAATGATGTAACTGATGCTTGAACCTTTGTATTGATTGTTGATTTTGTTATGAAGTTTTGTTGATTTATTTATATTCTTTTGAGTTTAATGCTTTGTGTTTGCTGGCCACAAAATGATGATACATATTTGAGATCTATCACTCGAGAGAGGGGATTTTGAATGGATCTAGAGAATATAGCCTAGGGTTTTATAGAGTTCGAGAGAATCTGTAGTCCTTTGAAGTCGTTAATATAGAATCACAAAGCATAACGAGTTGTTAACTACTAGATTTTTATAGAGATATTGAAGTTTGTAGTTGGTGATATTTTCGCTGATGCTCGAGAGAGGGAGTGGATATTTTCGGAGTCTTGACTTATAAATAAGATAGCCGAACAAGGATTAATTGACATGATAAATACGTAGGTGCCAGCTAGGTGAAATCAGGATCCAGAATCTCTATCGTATTAGTTCCTCCTATCAAATTATTTATTTATTTATTAAAATCTTTATTATTTATTTTCTAAATAAAGTTAGGATTATCAATTGTAGTACTTAGTGCGAATTAACGCAATCCCTATGGGTTCAACCCTCTTTCACTGATTCAAACTAAAACTTGACACCGTATACTTGTGGAACGATATAAAATATCATAACATGTTTTTGGCGCCGTTGCCGGGGATTGTTTGTTTAATTCACATTAATACTACTACCAAGTAATCTTAGCTTTAATTTAGAATTTTATTTTTATTTTTATTTTTATTTTCTTTATTTTTGTCTTAAGTTTTATTTTTGTTTTTATTTCTTATTTTTATTTTTTTATGTTTTTATTTTTTTTTGGTTTTATATTTTTTCGTACGAGGTGAGTTTGAAAAGAAGCAATGGCAGATCCTATTGGTGCACTGATAGCTAAAGTATCGCCCCTCACGACTTATCTAGCAGTATTAACAAATCAAATAGGCCAACCGTCTATTTAAGCTGCTTCTGCTAATGGAACGCTTCTACTCAACAGAGGAGCAGAATTTGAACAAGTACAGTATGTGAGCAATCGGAACTTCAACAACTATAGAGGCAGTCCTATGCCTATTTATTATCATCCGAATTTTCATAAGCTGATATGGACAACATTTTGCAACCTCCTCATGGCTTCAATTATCCAAGAGCTGAGCAGAAACCTTCCTTAGAAGACCTCATGAGCACGTTTGTAGCTACAACTTCAGAGAGGTTTGAGAAGAATGAGTCAAGGCTGGATAACTTCGAAACACGAATGGGCAATATAGAGGAAAATATGAAATCTTTAGAAGTGCAAATTGGTTTGCTTGTTTCTTCCATAGCCAATCAACAGACATTGGTGTTTCCGAGTGATATTGAAGTCAACCCCAATGAGCAATGTCAAATCATAACCTGTAGGAGTAGAAAAAGTTTAAAGACACCTCTCAGGACTTAGGCAGTAAAGAAAATGAAATAGTATTTCAGGAGGAAACATTTATAGAAGAAGGTAACAAAGGTGAATTGATAATAAGAGATCAAGATGAAGAAGTCACCTTCAGTGTTTTCAGGACCATGCCGAGTTCTCAAGGTGATGCAGACTATCACATGATAGATACAGTAGAAAATGGAGTTGAAACCAGACAGGGTGAATCAGTATTTCAGCAACCTATGAGCATAATGCAGCCATGCATAAAGGAAGATTCTATGCAGCTAAACTCGAAAACACTCCCAAAGGGCCGTAAAAAGAGGAAAAGAAAAGTCAGTGCTCATTTGGAGATGCCACTGGAAGGTTAAAAAGGAGCCAGAGTCAATTTTACCGAATGTGTAGTCCAGAATTTCCAATTGAGGGGAAATCTATTTATCCTGAGGGACCATCTATGGATAAATTACCACAACCTGCCAAGCTGTCCTTTTTCATGTCATAAGAACCGGTGGATACCAAAGAAGAAAGCAGATGAGATTACCCGGTTCACTACGTTTAAGCCACCATAACCATTTGGGTGGTTGCGTCTGGCTGAAGACGTTAAACTTAGCGCTAACGGGGAGGCAACCCTTGCATTTTTTTATCATTATTTTCTTTATTTTTATTTTTAATTTTTAATTTTATTTTATTGTGTGCTATTTATTAATTTGCATGTTATTTATACAGGTAGCACGAAACAAACAAGAGCCTGATCAACTCCATGCACGGTAGTGTTGTTCCTCACTCTTGTTCTTTAAATTTTTATCTTACATTGAGGACAATGCAAGTTTTAAGTTTGGGAGTGTGTGCATATTGCTTACTTGGTATTTATTTGTTTAAGTTTAAAAAAAATTATTTATTTTTAGTCATAGATAGTAAAGCATAAATCCTATGATGAATTTTATTTGTTTATTGGTGAAATTTTAGAAACGATAAATGCCCGATTTACTTTTATCTGATACATTGAATAACTGATCTAGAAATTTCGGGTATAGAATAAAGTGGGATAAAAGATGAAAAGAACATTGGCTATAAGATTTGAAAGTAGAATGGTCGTAGAGTGTTGAAAATATAAGAAAAATACTTAGTAAGTGAAGACTGAAGCATATCATAGCAAGGATTCTCAATATTGGATTAAAACCCAAGTTTTATTATGTTTAAACTCTTGTGATCTCTGAAAAGTAGCTAGCCATAGTTAAGTTAACCAAACCGCACGGGATTTGGATAGCCTTAGCCATAGTAAATAAATCATCAAAGATATAATATGTGTAAATGGGCTCGGGTAAACAAGAATATAACCTAGCATAAAAGTCATGTAAAGACAACCACCAGATTGTAGTAAAGTAATTAAAGGTGCAAAGAGTAAATCAGAAAATATAACCTGTATTAATTTAGTAATATAGAACATAGCTTTAGTATAAAGATATAGTCTTTAGGCAGTTAAAAAGAATCACCAAAAAGAGAATTACCTTGATATAACCGGCAAGTTGTGATTTGTTGGCCAAAGTCAAGGTCACTTCTTGTTCATCGGCCTCGATTACGAAGCTTTCCCACTGACAATGAGTCACACTTAACTGGTTTCATTAAGCTTATTGAGCCAAAGCCAATGCTTAGTTCATTTAGAGGAAAAAGGTTAGGGAATATATCGGATATATTGGCATATATTATATATATGTTTCAGACTTGGAAGTCCACCTACTGGATCTAGGAATTGGATGTGATCCAATGATTTTAGAGATCTACCTAGTTAAGTTTCATACAACTTGTTGGCCAAAGTCAAGGTTGTGTGTTATTTAACGAGATTCTAGCCCACTAGGAAACTAGGTTTCCAGAGTACTCCACAGAGGGTTAGAGACTCGCCGGAAAATATAGTGGGATGCAAGTATTAAATTTGTAATTTTGTTTAGATACTTGCCAATACGCGCTCATTTCATTTTTCATCATTAATTAATTATTTATAAATATATTAATTGGACTAATATTCAATTATTGTTTTAACTAAACAGTTAGCTGTATTCAAACTACTTCATTTATAGTTGATTATATCATTGGATTATAGTAATCAATATATTTGAATTTAACCAATCAAATTGTAGTTAATTATATAGTTAGACTATAGTAATCATTACATTAGATTGTACCCGAAATCATTGATTGGATAGTTGGACTATAACAATCAAGATGAATTGAAAGATTAGAGTCAAATGACATAATCTTAGGTGATAAATGTCTTTTACGACTTTAATTTTCATATTGGGAAATGAATCTCAGGATAGTCATGGGAGTTGAGAAGTTACTCTATATAATAAAGAAACCTCTCGGCCTAAGCCCGAGTTAAACAAATAGTAGAACATTAGCTTTGGAAGACTCATCGTGATGATAAATTAGTGCTCAATACATTATGCTTGCCGCAAAGGCTCCTTAATTTCTTCATCAAAACTAAGGATTAGATCCTTATAGTATGATATTGAAATTGAAGGATCTTCATAGATCTATACTTAGATCTTAGAAATACTAATTGCAAAAGATAACTCTTGGAGAGTTAATGACGATGCTCAAGGAGATAGAGCTAGAGCTTGCAAAAGGGCAAGAAGCACAAGGTGCATCTTACTTCAACATCCCAGAAGGTCAAGGCTTAGCCAAAGGCTTCTGGGGATGGGAAAAAGGGCAAAGGCTAAATCGTCACAGTCTTCTAGGAAGACAAAGGACATATCCCAAGATGTATGCCTAAATTGTGGTAAACAGGGTCACTGGAAGCGTGACTGCCGTATGGACAAGGCAGACATAAAGGAAGTGAAGACGGGCAAGGTTCCGACTTCAAGTATGTTTGTCATTAACATGTTCACTACTGGTTTCAAAATTGGAATTTTGATACTAGATGTGGTACATAAATATGTACTGATGTGCAGAATCTGCTGATTAGTAGGAGACTGACTTTAGATGAGATCGACCTGCGAGTCGAAAACGGGACGAGAGTCACTGTATTAACCTTAGAAACCTAAGTTTTGGAACTGCCCTTGGGGCATGTACTTGAATTAGGAAAAATGTTATAATGTACCTTGTTTGACTAGAAACATTATCTTTGTATCTAGTTTAACCTGTTACGGGTGTATCTTTATATTCTAGAACACTAAGTGTTTGGTTTAAAAAGAAGATATTGAGATATACACATTAGATGTGAATAACAGTATTTATATTTAGAATATAAATTAATCTCATACATATAATATGACAAACAAAAGCTCAAACATGAAAATCTATTGAGACTTAAAAGTGGCATTATTGTCTGGGACACATTAACAAGACTCGTATATCCACACTTTCTAAGAGTGGATGCTAGGACGGATTTGATTTTAATTCAAATGATTTCTACGAATCTAGTTTATTAGGCAAAGTGCCTAAAACACCTTTTACTTGGTAAAAGTGCAAGTGCCACTGATCTGTTAGCCCTTGTTAATGGTGACATAAGTGGGCCCATATCTAGCTAGGCTAGAGGTGGATATGAATATTTCGTAACCTTTACGGATGTGGCATCACGTTACGGTTACGTGTATCTTATGAAACACAAGTCAGAAACTTTTGAGTGATTCAAAGAGTTTCGACACGAAGTAAGAAAACAGACCGATAAAAGTATTAAAAACATTATGGTCAGACCATAGTGTAAAATACTTAAACATATAAGTCTCAAGATTACTTGGAAGAGTATAGTATTCTTTCATAGTGGACTCCTCCCAGGACACCTCAATTTGATAGTGCGTCCGAACAGTGAAATCGAATTTTATTGGACATGATAAGGTTAATGATGAGTCGCTCTGAGATACCAATTTCCTTCTGATGATACGCATTAAATAGTGCAATACTTATTTTGAATAAGGTTCCCTGAAAATCTGTTAGACAGACTTCACATTAGATATGAACAAGAAAGAAATCAGGTTTTTTTCACTCCTGATGATTGGGAATGCTGGGCATATGTTTGGATAATACCAAACTAGAACCTAAATCGGATAAATCCCTATTTGTAGGTTGTCCTAAGGAAACCAAAGTATAGTACTTATACAACTCACAAGAGAAAAATGTAATTGTTGCTCTCCATGCGGTTTTCCTAAGAGGAATACCTATATGCAGTGGTAAGTGGGAGGAAAGTAAAACTTAATGAAAATCATAGTAATACAGTTCTAGGCACCGAGTCCTCACAGAACCCAAACAGTTCATCAGGGATGAAACTATACCAATAATCTTCAAATACACAAGAACTGCGTAGGTCGGAGAGAGTCAGAAAACAACATTGGAGGTATGGGTTTCTCATCTCACCTCATGTAGACATCACTCTTATTGAGGAAGACGAACCGGCTACGTATGAGGAAGTGATACAAGATATCGACTTCTTTTATGGCAATGTACCATGAAGTCCAAAATTGATTCCATATATACAACCAAGTTTGGACACTGGTTGATGTACCTGAAGGCGCTGTGCCTATTGGTACTATATGAGTCTTCATGGAAGACATACATGGATGACAACATATAAATGTACAGAAAGGGTATCGTCAACGACATAGTGTCGACTACGACGAAATATTTTCACTTGTTGCCATGATTAAATCTATTTGGATAATGCTTGCTGATATTACATATTTCATTTATGAAATATTGCACATGGACGCCAAAATCGATTTCCTTTACGGAAACCTTTTGGACGATGTCTAATCAGTATCCTGATGATTTTGTCGTACCAAAACAACCAAACAAGATTTGCAAGTTAAATTGATCTATTTATGGATTAAAGCAAGCATTGCGTTCTTGGAACAAACATTTTGATGAGATCATAATGGTATATGATTTAATTCAAAACAAAGATGATTCTTGTGTATATAAGAAGGTTAGTGAGAGCACACTAACAATGATTGTCCTATGCGTTGGTGACATATTATTTCTTGGAAATTATATTCCCATATTAAATAATCGGTGAAAGCTTGGCTTTTATTAAAATTCTCCGTATACTACTTGGGAAAGACAACCTTTATTCTAGGAATAAAGATCTAATGGGATAGATCTAAAAGTTGTTAGGAACTTTCCGAGAACTCGTACATTGAAATACATCTACATGACCACGTGTCTCATATACTTTGAGCATATGGAGTCACAATCAGGCCAATCCAGGTGATGGTCACTGGATTGATGTTAAGAACATCCTTAAGTATCTTAGACGAACTAAGGATGCTTTCTTAAGCTATAGAGAAGGAGAACATGAAGTGACTGAGTTCACGACTGTAAGTTTCCAAACCGACAAAGACAACTTTAAGTCACCATAATGGTACATATTTATTTTGAATAACAGAACAGTGAGATGGAAATCTTCCATGCAAGATACTATTGCTGAATAAATAACAAAAGCAAAATATTACTGCAGCTGAGGCAGCAAAAGAAGCATTTTGGATTTATAAAATTCCTAATTAGATTAGGAGTAGTTCCGTTAGCAGCTGAGCTAGGCTACAACACATGCTAAGAAACTGCGGTCTCATCAATGATCCAAGTATGTACTTCAACTGATTCATCTGATTCGTTCGATCATACATCCTGGCGAAATGATGATCTAATAAATCGCATCAGATGATAACCTTGTAAATCCGCTAACGAAAGCTGTTTCTCAGCAGAAGATAGAGTGACCCGTACATAGTTCAGGTGTAGAACACTTGAGTGATTGGCTATAGGCCAAGTGGGAGATTGTTGGACAATTATGACCCATAACATCACTATTTATGCAGAACATGGTGTTATTGTATAAAATAACTATGTGACAAAGGAAATTGCTCTTTTATCATTTGTAATTGAATTACCAGGATATATAAATGATAAAAGTCTATATGATTAGTACCTGATTGATAAGATATGAGACAATATTAATACACCAAGGTTTAATCATTAAATATCCATAGTCGTAATATTATCAAGACTGGACATCAATAATACGGAATAGGCTAGTATTACACTTGTGCATGTTATGGAAGCGTAACGGCATAGTTCTTATATATTTGAGTATTGGATACTCATGCAAGTGTAATAGGAGGTTCTGTTTACCGATGGTACGGAAACAGCTTTGCTCTGGATAGACCCCTCAGAAGCCTATTGGTAGTATGACTATGTGTCTATAGGAATCCGAATCATGGTAGGTGTATTTGGTCTTAACTTGAGACTTGCCTCGCTAATATTTGCGACAATCAATATACTTTGGTTTTGGTCGTCCAGGGCTTTAACAGGTTATGCGTACGCCTCTTTTGAGTATACTGAGAATCGTAGTGTATTGGGTGTGATGTCAAGATGTAAGTATCACTTCAGTCTTATGAAGATTATTGTCACGTAGGATATGGAACTAGTACCCTTAAGTACTGCAGTCATCAGGATAATATGACTAGGTCATGATTATCCGATTATAGAGACTAGTTACTAGAGATTCGATATATACTTCGTACGGGGCAGACACAATTCAGCCCCAGGCCTAGCATGTGACATCCGATACTGGATAGTAATACGCAATACTACGTATACTATAACTGACGAAGATTACATATTCTTTTACAGAATATTTCTGGCGAATTGGATAGGCACGGTGCTTTGCTAGAAGCCAACCATATCTTGTAAATCGGTAAGAACGTGGTACCGGGTACGCACGTATTCGGATTGTCCGATAACCGTATTTACTGCCAACATATTCAGGGATCTCTTGGGTCGCTTCCCGAAGATTCACCGTTGAGATTTGACTCGAACAAAAAATTAATATGGGATTAATTACGGCAATAAATTATCTGGGATTAATTAAAATAGAAAGAAATTAATCTGGGATTAATTGCGTCGAGAATTTATCTGGGATTAATTCGTCGAGAAGAGAGAACGCGATTAATTTAGAATTAATCGGTAAAGTAAATTTAATAGTGAAATTAGATTTTACTATTTAATTTATTTAATTGGGATAAAATAATATATTAGATATATTAAATGAAATCGGATTTCAAAGCGGAATTAAAATTAGATTTTAATTTGCGCGAAAGAATTAATTCGCAAGCGACTTTCGTAATAATTTTACGAGGCATTATTATTTAATTAAATTGGATTAATTAAGTCGCAATGGCAAATTCATTTAATTCGAAATAAAACGAACCCGGGCTCGAGCGAAGTTGCGTGTTGGATTATCTGACTTAAATTTGGAATTTAAAGTGGTCCCACCAACTTACATCAATGTGTTTGACATTTGATGGAATTTGGTAATGGTTGTGTAAGGCTTAGATTGCTTGTAGAATAAATAAACCAAACCAACACTCAAACTTAAGTACATATTAATTTTGTCAACTTAGGAAGTAGATAGAGTTACTATTCACAGTAAACACATTTCTCTCTTCTTCATCCTCTCCTTGGTAGATTCTTTCCTACTCTTGGAGGGTAATTTTTCTTTCAATTTTTTGTTCTTGCTAGCATATCAATGAGTGAATCAAGGTGATAGGGAAACTCACCCAAGTGTTGAAAACACCAAAGAAAGCTTGGAGCTTCATTACATCCTTGGAAATTTCCAAATCTCCTCTAGCAATCAACGTGAGTATTCCGAAACTCTCTTGATAATTCATATACGAATGACTCTTAAATGATCTTGGAATGTTCTAGGAACACTTACACATCTTCCTCAAAGAACTCTCAAAAGCTTCCGCACCTTCTATAACTGAAAAATTTCTTCAGTAGCTTCTAGTACACAACTTCGAACTCCAAAACACAAGTAAGCATTCCTTGAATTCCCTCTCTTTATCTCTCTCTCTTTATATATATATATATTTCCTTTGTACTGAATATACTTCATGTTCGAAACTGATGTATGATGAACCTAGAAGAATGTATTTTTTGGGTTTAATGTTTGCTCTGGGTTTTCGTTGCTCTGTGTGTGTGTTACAGGTTTATGATATTGGTTATAGACCTATGCTTCTTTTTTTTAGCCTCGGTGTTGAATATGGGTGTTTATGGGTTTACTGTATTTCTAGATGTGGTTGTGCTTTGCAAATTTAATGCTTCACTATTGTTAGGGCTTTTTAGAGAATTTTAGGGTTAGTCACTTAGTAGAGATGACATAAAAATCCTAGGTAAACCTTAGACATAACTGATAATAAAATTAAGACCACAAAATTATAAGTGCAACTTTAACTAACCTTCCTCCTTGAGTCGTTCTTCTCTAGGGGGTTAGCCTCTGATAGCTTTTCAGCACCGCTCAATTTCCTCCCTCCTCTTGCACCCACCTCATGTCAGATCGAGCTAGTTAACATGCATAGCCCAAGATCGGAGGAATCTAAAGATAATGACACAACGCCGACCCTCTCTGTGGAAAAGAACCAATCATAATACAAGAGAATAGCTCGAATTGGGGAAAAGTACTCTCTGGGTCGGGGGTAAATGAGGTAGAAACCATACCGTCTCAGGTGAGGGAATCATCACCCCAAACATCTTTCGAATTGCATGTATTATATCGTCCCCCATTTCCTTTCTCCCTTTAATTTTATAAATTTTATCCATTTCCTTCATCTAACTTATACCCTTTGTAGCTTGTCAGGGTGATCTACTAAATATTTTCCATGAGGTCTGGGCTTGGATGGCGCATGCCTACCATGGAGGTCATTACAATGACATTGTCAATCCTTCCACTTTTTCCGACGTAAGTCTCACCCCGGGCACCCCTCTACCATTGGTTAGGTAGCCTTGTAAACATTGGCTTCCCGACCAATTTTTCATTCTTTTTAGTTGCTATCTACTCTCGTCTATTATCTTATCTACTTCTACTAACTTGTTCTTTATTTAGTTTTGATTTTTGGTATGCCTAGAAAGAGGCTCACTCCTCTACAAAATACGAAAGATGCCTTGTTTTCTTTCCAGGGCGGGCCAAGTAGTGCCTGCTTCCCAAGTTATCACCGAATTCCCCCATCTGCACAACCCAATCTCTACTACCCATGCCACCAGCATACCCCCACTGAGCCACTCTGTAATATCCCGGGTTTTTCGTATCAGTGCGAGAAAGCTTTCGAATTAAAGTTAAGGATTTAGAACATGATGGTAATTGAAAATCATGGTTTGTGAGTTGGAATAATAGATTATGAAATTTAGCCGCGTTGGAAAACGCGTAGGATCAGAAGTCAGTTACGATATTTTTTTTATTCGAGTCTAGTTTACTGTTTTGACCTCTGAATTAGGAAACGAACTCCGATTGAGTTGATTCTTGAACCAGCGGACTCGTTTTTCCGAGACGAACAACTTTTATGTTGAACACTTTTCGAGAATCGCACCAGAAGAGCTTCGAATGTGCTGATTTCCAAAAATACCCTTTCTAGTGGGGGTATTTTTGTCATTTCGAAATCCTGATTTTTTGTGATTTTATTATTATTATTATTATACAAAACAAAAACAGATAAACAAAAAATGGGTTGAGACGCGTGACAGGCGAGAGAGAGGGGAGGGACGCCGGTGGGTTTCCGGCGACGATTCGGCAGCGCACCGGCAGGAAAACTGATCGTCCGGTGAGGTGGATCACGCCGGTAGCCGGCGCCGACCCCCAGGACGCCGGAAAATGGCAGAAATCGGGCATGAACGGCGCGGCAATGGGTTCCATTTTTCCGGGTCGTCGGTTTCGTTTCACGGGCCGTGCCACCTACCAAATCAAAGCTCTCGGAGAGTACTACAAGGGTGCGGAGTCGATTTC
Source organism: Zanthoxylum bungeanum (assembly GCA_019454045.1). Classification (NCBI taxonomy): domain Eukaryota; kingdom Viridiplantae; phylum Streptophyta; class Magnoliopsida; order Sapindales; family Rutaceae; genus Zanthoxylum; species Zanthoxylum bungeanum. The sequence goes on along the minus strand of SKCR01019507.1, from coordinate 30,201 downwards.
GCCGATCAGCGGCCGGAATCACATAAAATGCGGAAGAAAGCGGTGGTGGATGAATAGTGACTCGACCTGAACAGTATCTCCGATTTGAATTCCGATCGTACCAGCGCGTTCATATGGCCGTCGGGAGTCCGAATATGGCCTCGGAATTTTGGTACGACTCTCCGTTTAGATTTTGTTATTTTCAAGTGTATCGATTTGTATTCGGATGTTTCTAGTAGTTTCGTAGTGTAACGAATTTGCATGAGATGAATTGGACATGTCTTTATATGTTAAAACGATAAATGTGGTAGAATCCGGGGAGAATCGGATGAGATATGATCGATCCGGAAGTGGTAGTAGATACCCCGTATAAACGGTTTCTCGCGCGGTTGAGCGTATTTGATCGTAATCATGGGAATAGTATTAAAATGATACTGCGAGGGTAATTGGGTAATTTTGAATTAGTTTGGAGGGTTCGAGACCCTTCCGTAGCGTTTACGGAAACTTTTCCGCATGTTTTGCCGCAAACGCGCAAAATGAGAATTTGATGCATCTAGTCAGTTTAGAATAGTATAGAAAGACATATTAGAGTAATGAAACTTAAACCGTAGAGTCGGTAAGGATTTGAGGATTTCGAGAAAATCCATAGTTTATAGTTGATGAGTTGAAGTTCCGCAAATAGCGATTCTGACAGTTGTTGTGATTTGTTTTGGCAGATCGGACACGGTCGCGGGCACTTGCGTAGCCAGGTAAGTAACTCATGCGATGAAAGCTTAATGTGTGATTTCGTATCTTGATTTTACATAGATACATGTATAGATGATTAATATGTTAGGTAAAACAGAAGATAGTTAAGAAGTAGTTTGGGAACCAGTTCGAGATTATGTGTAGCTAAGTGAAACGATCATCGCAGGTATGACTTTTGGTTATTAGCATAATATGAAGTAAGAGGTTTAATGATGTTAATGTCTATGCGTATGTGAATAAATATGAAAATGTGTAAATATATATGGGTATGTGTTCGTATATATATATATGATACTAAGATATGTATAGGTTGGATATGTTCAGTTGATAAAGATGTTATATCAGATGTTCCTAGATAGAGAGCATGAATGATTATGTTTGATCGATAAAGGAAAAGCTATGAGAATTATTAAGGTAGGACATTGGAACTTGTAACAAGAGGTGTATTCATATGTTTGAAACATATGTTTGTGTGTAAGTGTTGAGTCGTGTTTTGGTATGTTTGTTATGAATGTGCTTATGTATGAGTAGTCACGTGACAAACTCAGTGTGCCGTGATATGTATGTATTGTTTGACTATATGTCTTGTGATGTATTGGTTGTTAAGTTTGAGTCATGATTAGTTGTATGATGATTGTATGTGTGACTGTATATATATATACGTTTATACTGGAGCTCGTTGATTATATGGATAACAAATGCTTATGTGAAATGAGTTAATGAATTCGGAACTAATATGTGTTAGATGTTGTAAATCGCGTTTGTATATATATAAGAATCTTAGAAATTATTTTTGGCATGTATATAAGAGGGGTGTGCTAAGGTATGTGTAAATGTATATGAATCGCGATTGTTAAGTCATTGTAATGATGTTGTAATTAAAGGAAGTTAAGAAAGGTTTGATTTGGTATTGAGAAAAGTTTAGTAACAGAGCGATTTGATGATATTTCAAAGTTAGACTATTGTGATGAAAGTATAGATATATACGATTTGCTTGGTATGCTTTGGGCGTTATTTATTAGATTAGCACATATGTTAATATGAAAATTTGAAACTTTGATGAGAGTTAAGAATAAAGAACAATAACAAATTAACAAATTCGAAATTGAAGTAACTTAGTGAATATGATAAACGGCTGATATATTTTACTTGTTTTTTTGTCATAAATGTTTGACTTGTTTGTTGTATTACTAGCAGGGTTACTTACTGAGTTTTTTAAAACTCACACACCAAACCAGTTTTGCCAGTTTTGCAGGTTGACTTGTAGATTGTTCAATCACGTCGGCTTTAGAAGTCATGCTTGCGACGTAGATACCCCAAGCGGCGGTCACCCTCGCAAGTGTCTGGGAAACGTTTTAGAAGATTAGGATATTGGATTTATTGTTTTATTTTTATCGTACTGAGCCGTGGTTTGTATTAATAATTTAAAGTTTTGATTGCATGTGATGTTGTGGGCACATAGCCCTTGAGTGTTGATAGATGATGTGGGCACAGAGCCCTTAGGTTGTGGTTTTGATGAGTTTTATTTGGACTTGAGGTCCTTTTATTGGGTTGATGTTTTCTTGGATTGCCTTTGGTGCTGGACAGCGATCCAGGTTATCCAGTTTTAGGATACATCATGCCGAATTTTTCATTGATTTAGAGGCTTATGGAGATGGGTCAATCCTGTCTCCTGCCGGTAACATCCTGCCTCTGGCGGGGTATTACACACTCCCAAACTCTGCTTGTCTAATCCTCCCAAACCCAACTACAAAGCCCCACCCTTAAAGAAGATGCCTTCACCAGGTCGGGGGTGAGGTCATGAAGAGAGCATTGAGTGGGACCCTCGAAACCACTAGGCCTAGAGAGGGTAAAGCCCCGACTGCTTCTGGTGGTGAAGGAGGTGTCCCAAATTTAGGGGTAGAGGACTTCCAAAAGAATATGATGGGAGACATAACACATCTCTTGTGGCCTATGAAAAACCTCTTCCCCGATGACATTCTTGGCAAGATGGGTTACTTTCAAGCAAAGGTAATGTACACCCAGGTAATCTCGAAGACTATTAGTTCTAGATGGCATAATGCATAATAAAAATCATATTCAAATAAGTACATGCTCATGAAATGACTTTGGGACATTAGAGAAATTCCTTATTATTCTGATGTAGAACTTTATTTACGTCCCTTTCTGCACAGCCCTTAGTATGTGGGGCATAACATTTTTATATGATCTTTAATTTTTATGAACTTTATTTCGTTGAAAATCTAAGACCGAAACCTCTAACTTTTGCGTTGGAGATTTCTCCAGATTCGAACCCAAAATGGGTAAAATATCATAAAATTTGTGACTACTACAATGATTTCGAGAATAACCTATATTTGAGTGATGTGGCACCACCACAACCACTCATCTCATAACATAAAAATCAGCCATTCCGTATAAATTAAACACTATTCACTCTCTCCCTCACTAAAGAAATGTAAAGACTTAAAAGAGAGGAAATACCATTTCTTCTCATTCTATTGTCTTCAACCTCAAGTTATTTGATTCTCTTAAGACAATTCAAAGCATGGTGAGCCTTATTTCTCTTTTCAATTTTTTTATTTTTTTTTTCAGTTTTGAGTAAAGAAAATGAAACCCAAATTCACTCCTTGTATGCCCTAGAATATGATTTGCTAAATTAAACAAATGTATTATAAGTATGTATTTTGGAGAATGAATTAATACATTGAGCAGGGAAGGAAACCTTTGTGTGTTTGAATGTGTTGATGGATTATTACTTGTGATTTAATTATACTAAGTAAAGATTTATGTTGGGTGATAATGAGAGATGAGGCTTGATCAATGTTGGGGTTTAGAAAAGTTATTTTATTTGGTGTTAGCCTAAAAGTGTGGTGATTTCTTGTGAATTGCATTGAAGAGTTGAAGCTTGGCCCAAAAATCGGTCTAATGTCGCAATCCTAAGCCCCCAATGTCACGTCGTGTAACAGAGAGAAGCTCACTACCTAGGTCTAATCGAGTTGGCATCGTAACGCTCAAAGCTTAGCATCGCGACGCAAAGTAAGAAGAGGCTATGTCTCAGGTCTGAACCAGCGGGCGTCATGAGGCACAACGTCCGGCGTCGCGATGCACGACCAATATCCATAATCCGATTTAACCCTTCCAATTTGAACCTAAGATGTTAGAGGGCAACCTTAGAGTTTCGCATCATCTCATATACACATAATTTATCATGTTACAAATGGAGGATATCATATAACGATGATAATTTCAAAATATATTCCATGATTTGTATTCTAATTTAGTTACCTATAAAGGTTATCGTAGGAGCCAAAAATTCCTTCAGTGAAGTGAAGTTATGTTAACGGGACTCAAAATCAGTGAGTGGATGCTTTTTCCTTAAGTTGATTGTCATTATATTATTTTTAATATCAACTTACCTTTTCGTATCTAAGGCATTAGCCGAGTTTAGATTTGATTTGATAAAACATGATTTGAGAAATGATTTAGAAAATTGATGAATTTATGATTTGAAGCATGGAGGAAAAACCCACCTCAGTATGTAACTTAACTCAGATATGGAATTAACAGATTCAGTTATCGTGTGCACACGCAGTTCAGGACAAAGAATGACAGATGCCCCTAGATCATAGATTTAGAGTCTTTAGGGTAGCATAGATCCGTAACCCGGCTATAGATTTATGGCTTGGGGGACGGTGATACGTAACGACCTAGTTTCAGGGACACATAATGGCATGCTTTGGGGGATGGCGATACGTAATGCTATAATATCAAAGATTTGTACTCCTTGCTATAGTTAGGCGTATGGGTGGATGGGGATACGTAACTCCCCATGCGTTAGCTTTTCAACAGATTTTTTAATAAAGATTTTCTAAAAATAATTTTTAGATATTTCAGACAGAAGTAGTTTTCGAAAAAGATTTCTAGAAAGAAAATGGTTTCAAATAAGGAAAAAGATTTCAAAAGAGATGACTTGAGATAATTTTGTTTTAGAATCGTGGATCTTTTAAAAATATTTGAGTTCTTATTTTTTTAACTGTCTATTCATTTAGATCTTCAACGATCTAACACCCCCTCCCAGTTTCTTTATTTTGTAGGTCACCTAGAGGACAAGCTCGATAGGATGGATACTGATGACAGTCACTAGGGTGTTTGGACCAACAGGTCAAGTCATGATAGAATCCGGTCAAATATAGTCCAGTTCTAGATATTTATATAGTAAAGTTGTGTATAAGTAATTTGTATAGAGTTGTTAAGATAAATGATGTTAAGTATTTAGTTGTGTGTATTGTTTTACTTTCTACGTCATGGTTTTGGGAAATGGTCCCATGAGAAAAGAGTATCAGTGTTGTTCATAGTTAGAAAGTTAGAGACTTAGGGGGATATTACGACATATTCCCTGCCAGTAGCATCTCCTAGATTGGGATGTTACAAAGATGGTATCAGAGCAAGGTTTGTCAATGAATGCAGTGGGTCGAGTACTTGGGTCTTATATATGCAATATACCCGGGATACCGTGTGCGAGGCACTACCTCTCCTATATATGATCCTCAAGTACATCCTCAAATCCTATAGACAGGTTAGTAAGCATTCCTAAAGCTATCTGAATTTTCTTTCTAATTAAGTAACTATAATCTTGCTCTAGTTAAGAATCATTCTGTAACCATCCTGGTTTACTTCCAGAAGATCAGAACAAGATATGAAACTTAGATAATAAAGATCCAAGAATATCTACCCAAGCGAGTAAAAAGGAAAACGAAAAAGCTATAAGAAATATAAGGAAAGATGTGTAGATGCTTAAATAACTGTTGGTGTTTCTAAAACATGTCCCAAGATCATATAAGCATGAAAATAAGAATGAATAATGAAGAAGAGTGGCGGAATCACACTTACATCGATCGGTTTGTGGATCCGTTGAGCAACAAATTTTCCCTTTGTGCAGTCCAAGATTCGACCAACAAGAGGAATGGAGCTCCAAGCTTTAATTTGTCCTTCCAAGCTCTTGAATGGGTTTCCCTTATCACCTTTGTAAGATCCCTTGAAGGTTGCTAGCCTTATATGTGATTTAATGTCCAAACATACACATTTCTTCACAAAACTTTGCAAGAAAATGGAGAGCCAAAAACTTCACTGGAGTTTCGGCCAAGAGGATGGAGAGAGAATGATGAATTTTTGACTTAATAAATCTTATATATTTGTTTCAAAAACAAATAAAATGATTTACCAAAGTGGTAATTCAAAAAGTCAAAAGTCTATCACCTTGGAGTGTGTCTCACACTTTCAACAACTCACCTAAACCCATCACCAAAAAGGTAATGCATTGACAAGTGATGTGATGGTTGATGTGACATTTGTGCCCCACTCAATTCCGAATGCGAGTGGACCCTCAAACACTCCGGGCTCGGGTTCGTTAATTCTGAATTAACGAACTTCCGTCGCGACGTTATTTAAATCGAATTTAATTAAATAATTATGCCTAGAAAAATTACTATTCACATCGCTAACGAATTAATTCTAAATTAACTCGTTTACCCGAATTAAAATCTAATTTTAATTCCGCGTCAAAATCTAATTCTGAATAATATATCAAATATAATATTTTAATGATTAATTCCAATCAATCACTTTCTCTCTCTTAAATAGTACTTTATCCAAGATAAAGTTCTCCGTAATTAATCCCAGATTAATTAAGTTCGAATCAAACGTCATTGGTGAATCTTCGGGAAGCGACCCAAGAGATCTCCGGATATGTTGGCAGTAAATAAGGTCATCGGACTATCCGAACACGTACGTACCAAGTACTACATTTTTACCGATTTACGAGATAAGGTTGGCTTCTAGCAAAGCGCCATGTCTACCCAATTCTCCAGCAATATTCTTACTGGAATATACAATCTTTATCAGGTGTAGTTTACCGTAGTATCGCGTATTACGATCCAGTATCAGATGTCACGTGCAAGGCCTGGGGCTGGAATAGTGTCTACCCCGTACGAAGCACATATCGGATATCAAACAACTAGTCTCTTTGAATCGGGTAATCATTACCTTGTCATATTATCCCGATGGTTGCAACACTATAGAGAACTAGTTCTGAATCCCTGCGTGATCATCATCTCCATATGTCTGAAGTGATACTTCCGTCTTGACATCACATCAAATACACTACGATTCTCAATGAACCCAGCAGAGGTGTACACAGAGCCTGTTAAAGCCCTGGACGACCAAAACCAAAGTTTACCAATTGTCGTACGTACTAGCGATGCAAGTCTCAGGTTAAGACCAAATACACCTACCCTGAAGCGGACTCCCATAGACACATATACATACTACCAATGGGATTCCGTGGGGTCTATCCAGAGCGAAGCTGTTTTCTGTACCATCGGTAAAACACAACCTCCTATCGCACTTGCATAAGTATCATATACTTATACATATGAGAACTATGCCGTTATGACCTCACAACGTACACAAGTGCAATACTAGTCTATTCCGTATTATCGATGTCCAGTCTCGATAATACTATGACTAGGGATATTTAATGATTAAACCTTTATGGATTGATACTGTCTCATATCATCTCAACCCGGTACTAATCATATGGAATTTTACCATTTATATATATCAAAGTAAATGAATCATAAATCTGTAAAAGACAATTTCATTACTACATAGTTAATTTTGTACAAAAACATAATGTCTTTTACAAATAGTGACGTATGGGTCATTACTGTCCAACAATCTCCCACTTGGCCTATAGCCAGTCACTCAAGCATCTAATACCTGAACTATGTACATGTCGCTCAAACTTTTTCTGAGGAATCGCTTTCGTCAGTGGATCTGCCATATTGTCATCTGATGCGACCTTCTCGACCTTCACATCGCCACGATGTATGATCTCATGAATCAGATGAAAACATCGAAGAACGTACTTGGATCGTTGATAAGACCGCAGCTCTTTAGCCTGTGCTATAGCCCCGTTATTGTCACAATATAATGGAACGGGCTCAGCTGCTAGCGGAATTACTCCTAATCCAATTTGGAATTTTCGGATCCAAACTGCTTCCTTTGCTGCTTCAGCTGTAGCAATCTACTCCGCTTTTGTTGTTGAATCAGCAACAGTCTCTTGCTTGGAAGATTTCCAGCTCACTGCTCCATTATTCAAACAAAATATGTACCCGGATTGTGACTTACAGTCGTCTTTGTCGGTTTGGAAACTTGCATCGGTATACCCAGTTACCTCAAGTTCTCCATCTCCATAGATTAAGAAAGCATCCTTAGTTCGTTTAAGATACTTTAGGATATTCTTAACCGCCATCCAGTGACCTTCACCTGGATCGGCCTGATAGCGACTACACATGCTCAAAGCATAGAAGACATCAGGTCGTGTACATTTCATGGCATACATGATCGATCCGAATGCCGAGGCGAACGGTATCCGACTCATGTTGTCTCTCTCATCTTGAGTTTTAGGACACATGTCCTTAGATAGATAGACGCCATGTGACATTGGCAATATTCCTCTCTTGGACTGATCCATGTTGAATCTCTTCAACACTTTGTCAATATATGTACTCTGGGAAAGTCCAAGCAGCTTTCTAGATCTATCCCGGTAGATCTTTATTCCCAGAATAAAAGCTCATTCTCCCATATCTTTCATGGAGAATTTCAATGAAAGCCAAGCTTTCACCGATGTTAGCATGGGAATGTCATTGCCTATTAGCAATACATCATCAACATAAAGGACAATAAAATTCAGTGCTCTCCCACTAACCTTCTTGTATACACAAGGATCATCTTCGTTTTGAATGAAATCATATTCTTTTATGACCTCGTCAAAACGTTGGTTCCATGACCGTGATGCTTGTTTCAGTCCATAGATGGACCGATTTAACTTATAAACCTTGTTTGCAAGTCTAGGCACCATAAAACCGTCAGGCTGTTGCATATAAATATCCTCCAAAAGGTTTCCGTTAAGGAAAGTGATTTTAACGTCCATCTGCCATATCTCGTAATCGAAATATGCAGCAATTGCAAGCATTATCCGAATGGATTTAATCATGGAAACGGGTGAGAAAGTTTCGTCGTAATCGACACCATGTCGTTGACGATACCCATTCGCTACAAGCCTAGCTTTGTACGTTTATACGTTGCCTTCATGTTAGTCTTCTTCTTGAAGACCCATTTACATCCAATAGGCTTTACGCCTTCTAGTGCATCAACCAGTGTCCAAACTTGGTTGGTGTACATAGAATCCATCTCAGACTTCATGGCTTCTTCCCATAAAGTGGAATCGATATCTTGTATCGCTTCTCATACGTAGCCGGTTCGTTATCCTCAATGAGATTGATATCCACATGAGGTGAGATCAGGTACCCATACCTCTCAGGTTGTTTCCTGACTCTCTCCGACCTATGAGGTCCTTGTGTAAAAGAAGATTGTGGTATAGTCTCATCCCTGATGGACTGTTCTTGTTCTGTTGAGGATTCTATGCTAGGAACAGTATCACTACGATTTTCATCAAGTTCTACTTTCCTCTCACTTATCACTGTATTTAGGAATTCCTTCTCAAGGAAAACCACATGTAGAGCAACAAATACTTTGTTCTCTCGTGGGTGATAGAAGTAATATCCTTTGGTTTCTCTAGGATATCCTACGAAAAGGCATTTATCTGATTTGGGTTCAAGTTTGGTACCTTCCAAACGCTTGACGTATGCCCAGTATCCCTAAATCTTCAAGAACGAGAAACCCGGTTTCTTTCCTGTCCATATCTCATACGGAGTTTGTTGAACAGATTTTGATGGAACCTTATTCAAAATAAGAATTGCACTGTTTAATGCATATCCCCAAAAGGAAATAGGTAGCTCAGTGCGACTCATCATAGACCTTACCATGTCCAACAAAGTACGGTTTCTTCGTTCGGACACACCGTTTAATTGCGGTGTTCCAGGAAGAGTCCACTGTGAAAGAATACCATATTCTTTCAAGTAATCTAGAAACTCATTGCTTAAGTATTCGCCACCACGGTCCGACCATAATGTCTTAATACTCTTGCCTGTCTGTTTTTAACTTCGTGTCGAAACTCTTTGAATTTGTCAAAAGTTTCAGACTTGTGTCTCATGAGATACACATAACCATAACGAGATGCATCATCTGTGAAGGTTACGAAGTATTCGTATCCACCTCTAACCTGGCTAGACATGGGCCCACAAACGTCACTATGAACAAGGGCTAACAGTTCGGTGGCGAATTCACCTTTACCGCTAAAAGGTGATTTAGGCATTTTGCCTAATAAGCAAGATTCGCAGACGTCATATGAATTTGGATCAAATCCATCCAAGTACCCACTCTTCGAAAGTGTGGATATACGAGTCTTGTTTATATGTCCCAGACGTCAGTGCCACATGTAGGTTTCATCTTTGTTACTCATTTTGAGCCTTTTGTTTGTTATATTATATGTTGGAGATAAATTTATATTCAAAATATAAAGACCATTATTTGCAACAGCAGTGCAAATTTCTACATCATTTTTATATAAATAATACCCAGTGTTTCTAAATACAAAAGTATACCCACATTGGGTTAACATAGATACAGAATTAATATTCCTAGTCAAATTAGGTACATAATAACAGTCATTAAGTTCAAGTACATGCCCTGAGGGCAGTTCCAAAACAAAAGTGCCCACAGGCAAAACAGTAACAGGTCTCTCGTTTCCAACACGCAGATCAATCTCCCATGAAGTCAGTCTCCTGCTAATCTGCAGATCCTGCACATCAGTACATATATGAGTACCACAACCAGAATCAAAAATCCAATTTTTAAAACTAGAAGTAGCCATGTTTATTTCAATAACAAACATACCTGAGGCCGGTGCCTTGCCTGCCTTTGTCTCCTTCTGGAGTGCCTTGTACTCGCGGAAGTCACGCTTCCAGTGACCCCGCTTGCCGCACTGGAGGCAAACATCCTGAGATTTGTCCTTGGGCTTCCCAGAAGCCTTTGACAATTTTGCCTTGCCCTTCTTTTATGCTTCTTCTTCTTCACACCTCCAGTTGCCTTGGGCCCAGCCCTCGGTTTCTGGGATGTCGAAGCAAAGTGCGCCTCGCGCTTGTTTCCTTTGAGAAGCTCCTTCTCAGCTTCCTTGAGAGTAGACAATAACTCTCCAAGAGTATCGTCAGTGTTCATAAAATTATAGTTTATGATGAAATGTCTCCAAGAATCAGGGAGAGATTACAAGACCATGTCTATAGTAATCTCAGCCTCAAAGACTACCCCCATAGCAGCTAGCTCAACTATGTCAGCAATCATCTATGCCCATGGGACTCAACAGACTTGCCTTCTGACATGCATGAACGGAAGAGCTTCCTAACTAACTCATATCTTTGCGACCTCTTGTTAGATCGATGAAGATCTTGCATCCTCGCCATCATGTTATAAGGATCCAAGTCCCTATTTTTTCGGTGGAAATGCTGAGTCATTGAAGCAAGCATAATAGACTGAGCAGTATCACAATCATCGCTGTGAGTCTTCCAAAGCTCCAGCTCAAGTGTCTGATCAGGTGTGGGTTTAGGCCCAAGAGGTGTATTTATGGTGTATAACAACCTCTCGGCTCCAAGGACTATCCTTAGATTCATCTCCCAATCTACAAAGTTTGTGCCCTTAAAGACATTCTCACCAATGATAATAGCTCGGACATTTCCCTTTCCAGTCATCTTGACTACGATAGTCCAACTATCTAGTCAACGATATTTTGGGTACAGTCTAACTGTTACAAGAAAAATAACAATATATTAGTCCAACTAATAATATAATTTTGACGAAATAATTTGAAAGCGCGTTAAGCTAAGTATCTGAATGAAATTGCAAATTCAATACTAGCCTCCCACCATTTTTCGACGAGCCTCTAACCCACTGTCGAGTACTCGGGAAACCCAGTTTCATAGTGGGCTAGCATCCCGTTAAATAACACACAACCTTGACTTTGGCCAACAAGCTGTATGATATTTAACTAGGTAGATCTCGAAGATCAATTGGATCTTATCCAATTCCTAGATCCGGTAGGTGGACATCCAAGTCCGAAACATATATATAATATATATACCAATGTATCCAATACATTTTCCTAACCTTTTTCCTCTGAATCAACTAAGCCTTGGCTTTGGCACAACAAGCTTAATGATTCCAGTTAAGCGTAACCCATTGACATGGAAAGTTTCGTAATCAATGTCGATGGACAAGAAGTGATCTTGACCTTGGCCAACAAATCACGACTTGGACATGACACCGATATAGAACAAAACTCTCATGATTCAAACACATCCGCAATTGACAAAGGCCTTGACTTTGGCCAACAAACCAATGCCAATTTTGGATCTTGGGTAAGAATCACTCAACGGAAGGAAAAATCGCTTAATATTCTTTTGAGGGTTTTTCGCGTAAATTGGCAACCAATTTATTATCTTTGTTAAGGTCTCATCATACACCCTTAAGCATGCTTCTAAAACATAATAAGGCGTGTAAAGTAAATTAATAGCGATATACGGATGGATATTTAAACAGATTGTTCCTATAACAAATCGCTCCCTTTCCTCTCCCCGGCTAGCACTATTCTACTTCTACCCAATTACATAATACAATAATAGAAACCTCATTGCAATGAGGGGAATTAGGTGAGAAGAGAATACAAAGAGATAATAAGAGACAAGGCTGGACACGCAGGTCCAATTTATAAATTCCAAATTTATAATAATTTCCAAAATTACCATTTCCCTTCTAATATCCATCCGATATACACTATTCATTCAACACATCCACATATATTCATTCAAGGCATGTTATACAACCAATCTAATCCAATTAATTAGTCTTTAATTATGTGATCATCCAATGTTCAAACAACGGTTTGATTTTACGCGAGTGCAACTCGTTTGAGAATAAGTACTTAAAGTATGAATTTATGAATTATATCGAACTACTCGTTAAATCCAATTTAAGTCGTATTCAATACTAATCCTATTATTTAATTCCAAATTAAATATTTACACTTTTAATGCGCTTTAATGACTTAGATTCCAAATCTAATCTTATCGGGTCTCAAAGCCCAACTAACATCTAATGTCCGTTTAATTAAAGTCCGATAGGCTTTCAATTGATTTCATTAGGCTTGGGCTTTGGTCAATGTGGGTCAAACCCAATTACAAAGCCCAATAAGGAATCACCCTCATTTGCCATATAATCAATATCAAGCCCATAAGGCCCAATTAAACATAAAAGCCCATTTATTACATTTGGACTTAATGGAATGATGTAGGCCCAATTTGGATCCAATCCAATTGGCCTAAACCAAACTTGGCCCAACCAAGCCCATTATGCTCAAATATAATAATTTTAAGCCCAATTCACAATTAAGCATATTAATCAAATTTTAAAATTCAATTAACTTAAGTGTAAAGTCATGATTAACCTTTTAAATCAATATTTCCAAAACACTAATTTAATCCATTAATCATACTTTTATCTTAAACACATGTCCCACACCATTTAATCAAAAATCAAGTCCCATTCACTAATCGTCATTCCATATCTGTTTCAAGTCATCCAATGAACTCACAAACAAAAAATTCCAAGTCCTTTGCAAGGGTAATAGATTCGGCCAAGCCTCTCATATGAGGAAAAACTCATCCAATGTGTTTTTCATAAAATTGATGATGTATAACACAATGTTACATACATTTAAGCATACTTAATCAATCAATTTCATCAAATCATGCTTCAATCAATTTTACCCAAATTTTACCCTAATATTTTTTCATGCTCATTAAGCTCAATGATACCATTGTTGGTGTTTTTAAAACATGTCCCAAGATCATATAAGCATGAAAATAAGAATGAATAATGAAGAAGAGTGGCAGAATCACAGTTACACCGATCGGTTTGTGGATCCGTTGAGCAATAAATTTTCCCTTTGTGCAGTCCAAGATTCGGCCAACAAGAGGAATGGAGCTCCAAGCTTTAATTTGTCCTTCCAAGCTCTTGAATGGGTTTCCCTTATCACCTTTGTAAGATCCCTTGAAGGTGCTAGCCTTATATGTGATTTAATGTTCCAAACATACACACTTTTCTTCACAAAACTTTGCAAGAAAATGAAGAAAATGGAGAGCCAAAAACTTCACTGCAGTTTCGGCCAAGAGGAGGGAGAGAGAAGGATGAATTTTTGACTTAATAAATCTTATATATTTGTTTCAAAAAAAATAAAATGATTTACCAAAGTGGTAATTCAAAAAGTCAAAAGTCTATCACCTTGGAGTGTATCTCACACTTTCAACAACTCACCTAAACCCATCACCAAAAAGGTAATGCATTGACAAGTGATGTGATGGTTGATGTGACATGTGGGCCCCATTCGATTTCGAATGCGAGTGGGCCCGTAAAAACTCCCGGGCTCGGGTTCGTTAATTCTGAATTATCGAACTTCCATCGCGACGTTATTTAAATCGAATTTAATTAAATAATTATGCATAGGAAAATTACTATTCACGTCGCTAACGAATTAATTCTAAATTAACTCGTTTGCCTGAATTAAAACCTAATTTTATTTCCGCGTCGAAATCTAATTTCGAATAATATATCAAATATATTATTTTAATGATTAATTCCAAATTAATCTTTCTATCTCTTCAAATAGTACTTTATCCAAGATAAAGTCTCTCCGCAATTAATCCCAGATTAATTAAGTTCGAATAAAACGTCATTGGTGAATCTTCGGGAAGCGACCCAAGAGATCTCCGGATATATTGGCAGTAAATACGGTCGTCGAACTTTCCGAACACGTACATACCAAGTACTACATTTTTACCGATTTACGAGACAAGGTTGGCTTCTAGCAAAGCGCCATGTCTACCCAATTCTCCAGAAATATTCTTACTCGAATATACAATCTTTATCAGGTGTAGTATACCATAGTAGCGCGTGTTACGATCCAGTATCAGATGTCACGTGCAAGGCCTAGGGCTGGAATAGTGTCTGCCCCGTACGAAGCACATATCGGATATCAAGTAACTAGTCTCTTTGAATCGGATAATCATGACCTTGTCATATTATCCCGATGGTTGCAACACTATAGAGAACCAGTTCTGAATCCCTGCGTGATCATCATCTCCATATGTCTGAAGTGATACTTCCATCTTGACATCACATCCAATACACTACGATTCTTAATAAACCCAGCAGAGGTGTACACAGAACCTGTTAAAGCCCTGGACGACCAAAACCAAAGTTTACTGATTGTCGTAAGTACTAGCAATGCAAGTCTCAGGTTAAGACCAAATACACCTACCCTGAAGAGGACTCCCATAGACACATATACATACTACCAATGGGATTCCGCAGGGTCTATCTAGAGCGAAGCTGTTTTCCATACCATCGGTAAAACACAACCTCTTATCGCACTTGCATAAGTATCATATACTTATACATATGAGAACTATGCCGTTATGCCCTCACAACGCGCATAAGTGCAATACTAGTCTATTCCGCATTATCGATGTCAAGTCTCGATAATACTATGACTAGGGATATTTAATGATTAAACCTTTATAGATTGATACTGTCTCATATCATCTCAACCCGGTACTAATCATATGGACTTTTACCATTTATATATATCAAAGTAAATGAATCATAAATCTGTAAAAGGCAATTTCATTACTACATAGTTAATTTGTACAAAAACACAATGTCTTTTACAAACAGTGACGCTATGGTCATTACTGTCCAACAATAACCACAGGTAATAGAGGTAGAGATACATGATTAGATAGATAAAAGTGCCAAACTAATAGTAGAAGAGAAAATAGAATAAGTTTGTTCGAGAGTGAAATATCGAGTAGACCAAATTGAGGTTTCTTCCTTCTAAAATAAGATTCTTTTCCTTAGAAAATTCTTCAGGCCAATCCAATAAACTTTGAATACCTCTTATAAATAGCCAGTTCCCCGAGTAACATAGGATAGCAAGAAAGATAAAATTAGCCAGAAATCAGGATTAGACGTGGGAGTTACAATAGACAAGAGATGCCAAAAATGATATAGAGATTCTAGATCCCTAACCCAAGCCCATAAGCAAACAAATGAATGTCGTAAAGAAAGATAATTAGTTGCCTCACTCAAAAACCCGACAGAGATATAAGCCCTAAGTTGTCCAAATTCTCAGTGATACTGGTTCAGGAATCTGTCTTAGCGGAGCTTATCTCATACCAACCTTACATGAGTTTTAGACACTATCAGGACACATGTACTGAAACAAGGACATCAACGTACTTTGAGACGTGAAACTCTTACCCCTCTTTTACTAGTATATATAAGGGTAACCGTAGGAAGATCGATAATGGTATCTACTAAACAAGAAACAGAGAATGCCAAAAGATAGATACTCAAAAATATCCTAGGAAATTTCTGAAGTTAGAAAGAATAGAACTTAGTAATATGTTTGGGCCAAAATTGACCCCAGGGGCAAAAACGACATTACAAAGACCAGAAGCCCATTAGCAAACTGGGTACACATGAGGATCCGAGCCCGTTTAACAGACACCCGTTACAGAAATCAAGAGAAGATCTAAATTCGTAAATACCGCCATGAAGTCGACAGTTTCGGGAAGAGGAGAAGATTGTCAGTTTTCGAACATAAAACACCTGAATTAAATTCTCATTAATAACGACTCCAACGGTAAGATTTGGGAGACCATACCAAGGAGACCTATAAAAGAAGAAAGGATAAAACGACCAGGGGAAGAAAAGAAGAGGACCCCTAATACAAAGGCAAAACACATACACATCGCCCTCACGGCTCAAAATCAAAGGTTGAGGTATCAGACAAACCTTGATCTATATACTTTTCATTGATTATTACTTAAGCTAACTTGAGCGTCGGAGAGCATACGGCCTCCACCACACCGGTGGGCAGTAAGCACCTTTTTTGCTCTACTTATTTTGCAGGATTCGCTCAGGCCCTACAATTTGATAAATCTCGATTGTGGACCTCGACCAAAATCAGGCCCCCACAATTTGGCGCCCACCGTGGGGCTCAAGAGCGAATCAACCAGAAGTAGAACTTATCAACGTAGTAACCAGCAATGGCCTCAAACAACGAACCAATCCCAGATCCACTAGCAGCTCAAGTTGCTATGCTCCACGAACGACTCTCAAGCCTGGAAAAAGAAAATCTCACGATGCGAAATATCAACGAAAATTTGCAGCAAAAGTTAGATCACCTATCATCCGACCCATTGCACAACCTTCAAGGCCTAGCCAGCAATGGAGGTAACCAAAGCAATCCAACTGTCCCAGCTACTTCAGACGAACCAATTGGTGATCACCCTCCAACTACACTACACTCAGATTCTCTTGTTAATCAGGCCCAACTAATGGCCAGTTCAATCAGAAGGGAAATGGTAGAATTCAAAGAAGCCATTATGTCACGACTACCAGGAGTCAAACTCCCAGTCAGGAAAAGCAGGGCCGGGGCAATTTCAGATACCCCGTTCGAGGAATCAATTGTAGCAGTAGAGCTGCCAAGGAAATTCAACCCACCTGAAATGAAGCAATATGACGGGACCACGGATCCAGACGACCACGTCATACACTACAAATTCAAAATGATGTCTACCGGCCTGTCTCCGAACCAGTGGGAAGCTGGAATGTGCAGGTGCTTTGGAGAAACTTTGGCGGGACCGGCCTTGACGTGGTTTATCAATCTTCCATACAGATCAATCAAATCCTACCAAGAATTGGCAGATAAGTTCGTGCAGCACTTTGCGAGTTCGTGCAAGTTGGAAAGAACAACGGACGACCTTAACTCTGTACAACAGAGGAGAGGAGAATCATTGCGAAGTTACGTGGCCCGGTTCAATCGTGAGAGGATAACCATCTCGGATCTCCATCAGCCCACAGCAATCGAAGCCTTCAGAAATGGACTCCTTTATGACAGCGGGCTCTACAAGAAATTGACGAAATTCAGATGTTATACAATGGACCAGGTCATGGCGCGAGCCCAAGTAGAAATAAGGTGGGAAGAAGACAAAAGAAACAAGAGACGAGTGGATGAAACAAATGCACGAGTGGACCGAAGGACAGCTGCACCCAGGCGACACGAAATGGATTCCTCCTCTAGAGCCGAACGGAGGAACCACGGAAGGGGCGAACGTCGACCGTTCTACAGGGTTGTGGACAAACGACCAAGACCATACAGAAACAGAGAGGAATTACCGGCTAGCAAGCCTCGGCTTCCAGACTACAATTTCACTATTTCTCCAGGAGAATTGGTTTCGGTGCTAAAGAAACTGGGGAATGAAGTAAAATGGCCTCTACGGACTAAGGACAGTTCCTCCAAGAAGGATACTAGGAAATGGTGTGAGTTCCATAGGGATTATGGTCATACAACGGCGGAATGTGTTGCCTTGAGATTAGAAGTTTTGGAATTACTTAACAAGGGCTTCTTGAAAGATTTGCTTACGGATAAAGGGAAAGCCACATTGACACGAAGAGATGAAAGAGGCAGACAGGAGAGAGAAGATGAAACGATTGACAATACTGTCAATGTTATTTCTGGAGGATCGGATGTTAGCGGAGCAACCTATTCAGCAGCTAAAAGGCATTCAAGGGCATTATCCACCAGTGCCTCTCACGCCTTGATGTCCGTAGAGGAAATCACCACAGGTTTGGAAATTGGGTTTCCGGATGACAGGGATTCGCACGACTTGAATCCTCATCATGACGCTCTGGTCATTTCCTTACAAGTGGCGAACTTCATGGTCAAACGTGTGTTGGTCGACACGGGTTCCTCAGCCAATATTATCTTTACCAGCGCTCTAACAGACATGGGTACGGAGTTGGAAAACATCAAAAGGCGAACGACAGTCTTAATCGGTTTTAGTGGGGAACAAAAATTCACTTTGGGAGAAATACGACTCCCGGTTTATGTTGCTGGGGTGAACAAAATGACTACTTTCCTGGTATTAGACAGCCCTTCGGCCTACAATTTGATTATGGGCAGACCCTGGATTCATGACTTGAGGGCGGTTTCTTCTACCTATCACCAAGTAATTAAATTCCCTACAAAGTGGGGGGTTCAGGAGATAAAGGGAGATCGATTGGCGTCTAGGAGTTGCTACCAAACTACATTGAAGGCAAAAGCTGATCCGGCATAGCAATTACCGTCTGGACCTTATGCATCGGAGCCTTCTTTACCAAATATTGAGAAGCTCGACGAGGTCCAGATTCATCCTCAATTCACAGATCACACGGCTTTGGTTGGAGCAGGTTTAGCACCGAAATTGCGAGCCGACCTGGTAGAGTTCCTAAAAAAACGACACGACACATTCGCCTGGTCACATAAGGATATGATTGGAGTTGACCCAGGGCTCATCACTCACGAATTGCATGTGGACCCAGACCACACACCTGTCAGGCAGAAAAGAAGGAAGTTCGCTCCAGAGAGAAACCGGATCATCGACGAGGAGGTGCAGAAATTACTACAGAGCGGGGCGGTTAGAGAAGTGCAATTTCCAGAATGGCTTGCCAATGTTGTTGTAGTGAAAAAGAAAAACGGGAAGTGGAGAGTTTGCATCGACTTCACGGATTTGAACAAAGCCTGTCCAAAGGACTCGTTTCCTTTACCACATATTGATTCGATGGTGGATGCGACTGCAGGGCACGAGTTATTAAGCTTCATGGATGCATATTCGGGCTACAATCAGATCCTCATGCATCCGCAAGATCAAGAGAAGACAGCTTTTGTCACTAATCGAGGAGTATTCTGTTACAAAGTCATGCCGTTTGGTTTGAAAAACGCAGGAGCAACATACCAGCGAATGGTCAATAGGATGTTCGAACGACAAATAGGGAAGACAATGGAAGTCTACATTGACGACATGTTGGTGAAATCCGTCAAATCAGAACAACATCTCAGCCATCTGGAAGAAGCCTTCGACATCATGGACAGGTACGGAATGAAATTAAATCCAACTAAGTGTGCGTTTGGTGTCGCTTCAGGAAAATTCTTGGGGTACATAGTCACTCGACGAGGCATTGAGGCAAATCCTGACCAGATCCGATCAATCCTCGACATTCCCTCCCTTCCAACCCAAAGGATGTCATGCGACTCACTGGGAGGATCGCGGCGTTAAACAGGTTCATCTCTAAATCCACCGATAAGAGCTTTTTATTCTTCTCAGTTTTAAAAAAAGCAAATAAATTCGAGTGGACACCTGCTTGTGAGGAAGCATTGAAGCAGCTCAAACAGTATTTGACCTCACCACCCTTATTATCGAAACCACTCGACTGTGAGAGGCTCTACCTTTATTTGGGAGTCTCCGAACATGCGGTCAGTGGAGTCTTGGTAAGAGAAGAATCGGGAAGCCAAAAACCAGTGTACTATGTAAGCAGAGCGTTGTTAGAAGCAGAGACCCGTTACCCTGATGCAGAAGTTGGTCTTCGCACTTGTCACGGCCGCAAGGAAACTCAGACCCTATTTCCAAGGGCATGCGATCACAGTATACACGACGTATCCCTTGAGGAGCATTCTTCATAGACCTGAGTTATCTGGGAGACTGATGAAGTGGGCCATTGAATTAGGGGAGCACGACATAGATTACCAACCCAGGACGGCAATTAAATCTCAAGCTTTGGCCGATTTTGTAGCCGACTTTGCTCCAGGAATGATGGCAGCGGACGAAGCAGAAATCAATTCCATTCAGCCGACAAGGACTTGGAAGTTGGCGGTTGACGGATCGAGTAACAGAAAAGGATGCGGACTCGGAATGGTAATCACCACCCCCACGGGTGAGGTTCTTCAGCAGGCAGTCAAATGCGGTTTCAGAGTAACCAACAACGAAGCCGAGTACGAAGCATTGATCGCAGGGTTATTATTAGCCAAGGAAATGGGAGCAAATGAGATCGAGGTGACGTCAGACTCTCAGTTAATCGTCAATCAAATCGGGGGAATGTACAATGCTAAGGGACAGGCAATGGCTTCCTACTTACAGAAGGTAACTGACATATACGAGCAGCATTCGACAAATTTTCCATAATCCAGGTACCAAGAAGCAGAAATTCCCAAGCAGATGCATTGGCCACCCTCGGATCAACTCTGGAAGGCGACAAACCACGAACAATACCTATAGTATATCTGAGCTGGCCGGCAATCTGGAAGGAAGAGACAGCTGTGGCCGCCATCAGTCCTGTCGACAGTTGGATGACACCGATCATAGAATATTTGCAAAGAGGTTTGCTTCCAGAAGACAAAGTGCAAGCAAGGACAATACAGAGACGATCCGCAAGGTTCGTGATGTACGACGGTCAGCTGTTAAGGAGATCATTCTCGGGACCATACTTGAAATGCTTAACACACGACGAAGCTCAACATGTGTTGTCAGAATTGCATGAGGGAGAGTGTGGGAACCACTCAGGTGGAAGAAGTTTGGCGCTCCGAGTCCATTCGACAGGGTATTACTGGCCAACAATGAGACTGGATGCGGCTGAGTTCGCAAAGAAATGCAATAAATGCCAGAGGTTCGCACCAAATTCTCATCTACCTCCAGAAAAACTGAACCCAATTCTGTCTCCGTGGCCGTTCATGAAGTGGGAATGGATATTGTTGGGAAACTCCCAGTAGCCTCGGGCCAACGTGTCTACATGCTAGTGATGACGGATTACTATTCGAAGTGGATAGAAGCAGAAGCGTTTGCCAGAATACGCGACAAGGAGGTTCAAACATTCGTATGGAAAAATATCATATGTCGGTTCGGCATTCCAAGTGAAATTGTGACCGACAATGGATCACAGTTCATCAGCCATCACTTTCAAAATTTCTGCAGGAACTGGGGCATCAAACTAAACTTCTCGACGCCACGCTTTCCACAAGCAAACGGACAGGCAGAGTCGTCCAATAAGACGATTTTGAACACTATGAAGAAAAGGTTGGAGAAAGCAAAGGGGGCTTGGGCGGAAGAATTACCTGGAGTCTTATGGTCGTACAGGACAACCGCAAGATCTTCCACAGGCGAAACTCCATTCTCATTGGCATTTGGAACAGAGGCAGTCATTCCATCTGAAGAAGTCATCCCTTCTCCACGATTCCAGTGGCTTGACGAAGAAAGCAACCGACAGCTGATAAACTTCTCCCTCGATACGATTGATGAGATTAGGGATACAGCATCCATTCGACTTGCTGCTTATCGACAGAAAATGGCCAGATATTTCGACAAAAACGTCAGGATCCGAGCCTTCCGCACCGGTGATTGGGTCTTACGGAGAGTTTTCCAGAACACGAAGGAAGTTGGGGATGGGAAGTTGGGCCCTAACTGGGAAGGCCCCTATCTTATAGCTGAGGTTGTTGGGAAAGGAGCCTACAAGTTAAAGACCATGGAGGGAAATTCTGTTCGCAATAGCTGGAACGCGGTACACCTTAAAAGATTTGTCCGGTAACATTTATTTAGATAGTTAATTCCTTACCAATTTATTCTTTAGAGTTATCATACTTTTAGTAAGAGAAGACATTTGTAGAAGTTTCAAACGACAAATTGCAATAAAATTGTTCAATGAACTTTCGTTCCATTCTTCATTCATCATTTCAAAATATAGACACAAACATCAATGGTTCAAAATACTTCTCTGTGCCATCCTTACTAAATCTAAATATAAGCTTTACAAAAAGTTCTAGGTAGTTCATATTCAAATCGCCTTCAAAGACTTGCTCCGTCCACGTCGATTGTTGTTGGAAGGCTAGAAGGGACTTCTTTTTCATTATCCACATTCACGGGTTCGGGTTGAGCAGCGGTTTCTGATTCTTGTCCGACATTTAAATCTTCCTCTTCTACATCCTTTTCGACCTCCATCCCCTCTACATTGGTTGGATCTAGCTCAGCTTCATCCTTCCTCATTTCTACTTCTGTTCCTTTTTCCGAATCGTCTTCCTCCGTCGACGAAGAGATACCAGCGACACGCCTTTCGTACTCGCCAATCCATTTCTCGGGCTTCCATCCAGCATTTTTTCCAGCAATATATTCTTTCATCAAATCATATCTATTCTTCATCATAGATTCAATGGCGATATCCTCCATTTGTTCTAGTAGTAACTCGTTTTCCTTCTTTAAATTCTCGAAACCCGTTTTGTAACCTTCAATTGACATTTCAGCAGTTTCCTTTTCCAACTTCAAAGTTGCCTTCACTTCCTTCAGCTCCCTTTCAAGAACTTTTTCTTTCTTTGCGAAGCAAGCAATCCAGATTTCAAATCAGACGACTCCTTCTTTACCAATGAAAAGTCTTCTCCAGCTCCTTCACCCTCCTCTGATTGGACTCAGCATTCTTCCGCAAAAACAAGCTACACTCCAGAGCCTAAAGCACTCAAATCATAACGTCATTCAATATAAAAAAAAAAAGAAAAGAATAATAATGTTAAAGATACTCACTTGGTAGTTTAGTGCGATGGCTTTCTTCATGGCCTCCGCCGGTCCAATTTGTGCCAATCTCACTTCATCTCCTTGGAGTAGAAGTCCCTCAACGAACGAGTCGATGCTTGAAGGATCAGAAATTGCGGTCGACTCTTTTGGAACTTTCAAGATTATGGTGTCAGAATCCTCATCAGTCTCCGCCGCCTCGACGCAATTTTTCTTTTCTTCCCCGTTGAAATAATATCTGCCGACTTCATTTTTCCTGAGACACCCCCACTTGAAATAACCTCCCGAGGTTGGACGACAGCTTCTTTTTCAACATCTAGCTCTCTCTTTTTCGATTTCCTTGACTTCTTTCGACTCTTCATTTCGTCGAGCGAAGCCACTGTGAAGGGACCAGACATCATCTCCGCTGCGCATGAAAATTCCTTAATTTTTAAGGGCTCTCGATATTTTTCATTCACGCCATACAAATTTTGAATCGACCACCTACAGTTAATCACGGCCAAAAACGTCGTTAGAAAGGGCCAGAACTTTACCTTCACGCTGGTAAATTTCCTTCCACAAAGGAGTCGCCCTTAGTCTCTTCTCCTCTAAGATAGCCTTACAATTTCTTACGTTGTCCGACAGAGATAGAATTGCCTCAACATTTGATGTAGAACGCACGGTTGAGATGAACGATCTGTTTTGGAGGGGATCTGCAAACGACAAACCCTCGTTAAATCGAAGAAAACGCGATACACAGTCACAACTTACAACTTGTTAAAAAATAAAAAAAAAAAAAAAGCCACTCACTCGACAAACACCAAAACTCTGGGATTCGACCAGCCCCAGTCAAACCAAATATACCCTCACCCTTTGCGAAGAAGTAATAGGACTGCCAATTTCCCCTATCATTAGTCGGCAATCCAATTACGAGATGCTTCTTTCTTTGTCGAACAATCATAGTATATCTCCCTTTCTCCTTCAAATGTTCCTTTAAATAATATGTTTCTAGGACATCATTCACTTCGAAGAGCACACCCAACTCGAAGGCTAAACATTCAATCGACAGAAGGATCCTCCACGCGTTAGGCATCAATTGAGACGGAGCAATTTCGAAGTGGTTTAACACTTCCCAGACTAATCTCGGGATAGGAAACCTCAATCCCGCCTGAAATGGACGAATGTAAAAACCCATCCACCCCGGGACCTTGTAGTCGATTCTTTCAGTCGACGAAGGTACCCGTAGTTCTAGAGAATCTGGGAATCTATACATACAGCTCAGTTCCCTCAGCATTGCCCCGGTCATTCGACTAGCAGGATTTCTGGACAATAAGTTGGTCGGCTCACTGGTGCAAGGGATTCATCTCACTCGGCTCCTCTATAGCAGGCAAAGTTCTTAGTGGTATGGCCTCAGTAAGAGTCTCCCGAGGAGACATGGCCAGGGTAACTACTCCACTCTCAATCAATTTCTCGTACGACCAGTTTTTGTACGCTACATCCTCCTCGGTCTCACTCGATGATTCGATAACTATCTATCTTGGCGCCTAAGCTGCCTAAAGACTCTTCACTCGACATTCTCCAAACAATAAGCATATAAACACTCAAACTCCCAAGAAACCTACCTCTTAAGGATCAAAACCCACAAACACAATTCTTAAATTAATCTCACTAGCCCAAAGATCAAACAGCCAAATTTTCCTAAGAACAGCTTGAATAATTGCTACGAGTGCTTAAAGAAATTGAAGAACAAGAGGAAGTTAACGAAGAATACCTTGAGGAACAATTGAGAGCTCTCCTTACTCGACTTCCAAATGAGGAGAAATGAATCACCCACACCCTTTTTATACACGTCCATTTGATTTGGCGCCAAAATTCCCGCCAAAACCCCTCGATACCCGCGCTAGGGTTTCAGTTAGGGACAGAAAACAAACTAGATAGATCAAAAATTAAGGCATTAAAAAATGTCGACCGGGGACATCCCCCAGATGACTCTTGTCGAGTCAAATCAGAGTTGTGATGTTCACTCGCCCCATACGACAATGTCGAGTGAAATCATTCCTGAACCACCTTCCGGTTCAGTCGACAGGGGACATCCCCCAGATGACTCTTGTCGAGTCAAATCAGAGTTGTGATGTTCACTCACTCGCCCCATACGACAATGTCGAGTGAAATCATTCCTGAACCACTTTCCGGTTCAGTCGACAGGGGACATCCCCCAGATGACTCTTGTCGAGTCAAATCAGAGTTGTGATGTTCACTCGCCCCATACGACAATGTCGAGTGAAATCATTCCTGAACCACTTCCGGTTCAGTCGACAGGGGACATCCCCCAGATGACTCTTGTCGAGTCAAATCAGAGTTGTGATGTTCACTCGCCCCATACGACAATGTCGAGTGAAATCATTCCTGAACCACCTTCCGGTTCAGTCGACAGGGGACATCCCCCAGATGACTCTTGTCGAGTCAAGTCAGAGTTGTGATGTTCACTCGCCCCATACGACAATGTCGAGTGAAATCATTCCTGAACCACTTCCGGTTCAGTCGACAGGGGACATCCCCCAGATGACTCTTGTCGAGTCAAATCAGAGTTGTGATGTTCACTCGCCCCATACGACAATGTCGAGTGAAATCATTCCTGAACCACCTTCCGGTTCAGTCGACAGGGGACATCCCCCAGATGACTCTTGTCGAGTCAAATCAGAGTTGTGATGTTCACTCGCCCCATACGACAATGTCGAGTGAAATCATTCCTGAACCACTTCCGGTTCAGTCGACAGGGGACATCCCCCAGATGACTCTTGTCGAGTCAAATCAGAGTTGTGATGTTCACTCGCCCCATACGACAATGTCGAGTGAAATCATTCCTGAACCACCTTCCGGTTCAGTCGACAGGGGACATCCCCCAGATGACTCTTGTCGAGTCAAATCAGAGTTGTGATGTTCACTCGCCCCATACGACAATGTCGAGTGAAATCATTCCTGAACCACTTTCCGGTTCAGTCGACAGGGGACATCCCCCAGATGACTCTTGTCGAGTCAAATCAGAGTTGTGATGTTCACTCGCCCCATACGACAATGTCGAGTGAAATCATTCCTGAACCACCTTCCGGTTCAGTCGACAGGGGACATCCCCAGATGACTCTTGTCGAGTCAAATCAGAGTTGTGATGTTCACTCGCCCCATACGACAATGTCGAGTGAAATCATTCCTGAACCACCTTCCGGTTCAGTCGACAGGGACATCCCCCAGATGACTCTTGTCGAGTCAAATCAGAGTTGTGATGTTCACTCGCCCCATACGACAATGTCGAGTGAAATCATTCCTGAACCACCTTCCGGTTCAGTCGACAGGGGACATCCCCCAGATGACTCTTGTCGAGTCAAGTCAGAGTTGTGATGTTCACTCGCCCCATACGACAATGTCGAGTGAAATCATTCCTGAACCACCTTCCGGTTCAGTCGACAGGGGACATCCCCCAGATGACTCTTGTCGAGTCAAATCAGAGTTGTGATGTTCACTCGCCCCATACGACAATGTCGAGTGAAATCATTCCTGAACCACCTTCCGGTTCAGTCGACAGGGGACATCCCCCAGATGACTCTTGTCGAGTCAAGTCGAGTTTTGTGATGTTCACTCGCCCCATACGACAATGTCGAGTGAAATCATTCCTGAACCACCTTCCGGTTCAGTCGACAGGGGACATCCCCCAGATGACTCTTGTCGAGTCAGTCAGAGTTGTGATGTTCACTCGCCCCATACGACAATGTCGAGTGAAATCATTCCTGAACCACCTTCCGGTTCAGTCGACAGGGGACATCCCCCAGATGACTCTTGTTGAGTCAAGTCAGAGTTGTGATGTTCACTCGCCCCATACGACAATGTCGAGTGAAATCATTCCTGAACCACTTCCGGTTCAGTCGACATGGTACATCCCCCAGATGACTCTGTCGAGTCAAATCAGAGTTGTGATGTTCACTCGCCCCATACGACATGTCGAGTGAAATCATTCCTGAACCACCTTCCGGTTCAGTCGACAGGGGACATCCCCCAGATGACTCTTGTCGAGTCAAGTCAGAGTTTGTGATTTCACTCGCCCCTACGACAATGTCGAGTGAATTCATTCCTGACCAACCTTCCGGTTCAGTCGACAGGGGACATCCCCCAGAGACTCTTGTCGGTAAGTCAAAGAGTTGTGAGGTTCACTCGCCCCTACGACAATGTCGAGTGAAATCATTCCTGAACCACCTTCCGGTTAAGCCGACAGGGGACATCCCCCGATGACTCTATCGAGTCAAATCCAAGTTGTGATGTTCACTCGCCCCATACGACTAGGTCGAGTGAAATCATTCCTGAACCCCTCCGGTTCAGTCGACAGGGGACATCCCCCAGATGACTCTTGTCGAGTCAAGGCAGAGTTGTGATGTTCACTAGCCCCATTCGACAATGACGAGTGAAATTATACCTAAAAACTTCATAGTTCAATCACTGAGGATTATCTCCTGACTATTTACATCGAGTCAAATAAACGCCACGACGCATATCAGCACTACACGACATTTAATAAGTCTATTCCACCACAATCCGATTCGATCGTCCAAAACCATCCACTGGATTCGTACAACATGCCAAGTACTCTCCAAGCCTAGAATTTCCAGGCTTAGAGAGTAGGGGACAAATGTTTGGGCCAAAATTGACCCCAGGGGTAAAAACGACATTACAAAGACCAGAAGCCCATTAGCAAACTGGGTACACATGAGGATCCGAGCCCGTTTAACAGACACCCGTTACAGAAATCAAGAGAAGATCTAAATTCGTAAATACCGCCATGAAGTCGACAGTTTCGGGAAGAGGAGAAGATTGTCAGTTTTCGAACATAAAACACCTGAATTAAATTCTCATTAATAACGACTCCAACGGTAAGATTTGGGAGACCATACCAAGGAGACCTATAAAAGAAGAAAGGATAAAACGACCAAGGGGAAGAAAGGCAAGAGGACCCCTAATACAAAGGCAAAACACATACACATCGCCCTCACGGCTCAAAATCAAAGGTTGAGGTATCGGACAAACCTTGATCTATATACTTTTCATTGATTATTACTTAAGCTAACTTGAGCGTCGGAGAGCATACGGCCTCCACCACACCGGTGGGCAGTAAGCACCTTTTTTGCTCTACTTATTTTGCAGGATTCGCTCAGGCCCTACAATTTGATAAATCTCGATTGTGGACCTCGACCAAAATCAGGCCCCCACAGTATAGTTTAAGTATCCAGACAAGTCATCATGAGGCTTGCGGTATAAGTAAAAGTCCACAAAATATACCAAACATAGTAGAAACCCATAGATCAGACCAATGCCAATAGAAGTCTACGTAGGTTCAAAAAGGACTTGCTCGGAAGGTGGAGATATTCGAAAGTTAACAGGAGTACCAGTACGAACAATAAGAATTAAAAAGACATAACTACAAAGTATAGCAAGTGTAAGAGGTAGGAGTCTAGAAAGTAGTCTATAAGAAAGAACCATTAAATAGCCTTAGTTGTACGGGTTAGTGCCAAGAGATAAGATGTGGAAATAGTAAAGAAGGATGCAGGAAGTAATAAGGAAGTTCAATACATATAGACACATCGATAACGTAGCACGAAGGTAGTAACGTAAATGGAAATGTCAACATAGTTGATAAGAGTTGTGGAAGCCTTAAGACTTGGAGTAGTTGATGCGGATTCCAACAGTATGAGTGATAACTCTTCTTCCAGTAGTTCCGACCCCAGTAAGTGTATAGGCACCCAATTATATCATCATTGGACTTAAAAAGTTAGCAGAAACATGTATTCTCAGATCTATAAGGAAAGTACGTATTTACCCCACAAATTAGAGCCTAGCAAGGACTTGAACAAGTAAACAAGAGCAACAGACAAGATATACAGATTACGAGTCGGTAAGACAGCTAACCCAACAAGACTTAGATATGGATCAGAAGATAGTATTGTCTTGTATGAGATAAAGTGATTGGGATTCACGGTATGTTTAATCTAATTTAGAAGGGACAACATGCCTTATCATAGAACTGGAAGCCTTCAAGGAAGTGGAGGCTTGAAAGAGTAAAGAACAATAGTATGTGAAGTAAAGTATATAACTCATATAGAAATCTTCACCGTACTAAAGAAGGATAAATTAGGAAGAGGGTAACATCCGAACCAGAAGCATGAGTAGTGATACCTTAACCTGTTATAGATGATGGAGCTTCCAAAGAAGAAAATAAGTAAGAAGTTCAAGGAACTGAGATGAGGGGGAATAGTAGAGGATGTACGATTTTTAGAGAGCATGAACTTTAAGGAGGTTCTCAGTAAGAAGTAGTATGACTGATAGTCGAAAATAAATAGGAGTAAAGTTTGAAGAGGAAATTCAGATAGATCTTAACAGAAGTACCTTAGGATGAAATCCAATGCCAAATATGTAAATAAGAGAGTCATAAGCTTATAGATGAGCAGTATGTGTAACTATAGCACGAGTAGCTAGTGATATCACAACAATCAGAAAGACTTCAGGACCAACCCCCACCCTCCCAATCTTTATTAAACAACAACAGCAACGATGAATCTCGATATTTGTCTCTAAGAGGTTCCCAGAAAATAGATAAATCTGTGAGGGATACTAAGACATAGATCACTGAAGTTGCAGGTATAGAATAAAGCAGGAAATGAGACAAAACGATCACTAAGTAAAAAGTTTGGAAGTGAAACTGTGAAGGTGTGGCGAAAATAGGAGTGACTACTGAGTAAGCGATAACAAAAGTACGTAACGATAAGATTTCTTCATATTGGAATGAAACTAAAATTTTATTACGTCTTAACTCACGTAATCAATATGAATTAATCAGCCATAGTTTAAGTTGACCTAACCACCACGGGTTTGGGATGGCCTTAGCCAAGGGTATGAGTGGTTTAGTGATGCGTAGTATAGTGTGGAATAATGAAGATAAGTTTACTATAATGCTGCATTTAATGAAGTGGGTGAGTTTTCAAGATATAATTTACTTAAACGGTCAGTGGAT